>VDFB02144300.1:0-11807 GCA_007258455.2 Sequoia sempervirens
GTTATAAGATTGATTAGTGTTTTTCTCTCATAAATAGGAGTCTCTATTTTTTAGTTAATAATTATGAGTATGTATTTGATGTGGGGTCTATTAGTTTAGAGAGTTTTTTTCTCTTGTCAATCAAGTTTTTAAATTCCTATCAATTAATTCAATCTTTTTAGAAGAAAATTATCTACCTTTTTATTTTTTAATCTCTTTGTTTGCAAATCAAATAGAGAGTAGTACACAAACTAAGCAACAAAAAAACACATATATTATAAATTATCATTTGTATATTTCAGTAATACAATTTATTTTATTGATTTATATTTTCCTCACTATTATTCCATAAAATTTATTGAAAATAGGTTTATTTTGGAGATTTTTCTCATGTAATTTGAAAGTTTGAATGTAAGAAAAATAATGCATAAGAGTTTTTAGTGATTTAGTTGAAGTTCTTTGTGTCTTGAATAGTGGGTATTCGGGCACCAAATTGAACTTTCTCACACAAAATATTTCAACATTTTGAATATCAATTTTTTTTTATCATTTTATATTTATTTTCTTTATTGAATTGGACATACAAAATAATAAAATTCATGAGACCACTAGCTTTCATAAACTTTGGAGCTTAAAATTTTTAGTGTATGTTGCACTACAAATTTGTGGGATCACTTGATTTAAAATACTTCTAAAAATATCAACAACATCCTCTATTTTTTCTAGGAAAGCTCCCTCCAGGGGACCACAACCTAAGGCATGCCAAATTCAAATGACCATGTTTTGTCATCAGATTTGTGTTACTACTTGTGTGAAACTTTTATGACAGTTTGAAACACTGCTCTTTATTCTTTCTTGTATAACCTCAATATAAATATTATGTCATAATTATTAGATTAATTAAATATGTATAAATATGTATTTATTCACATAATTTTTATGATCACCTTTTTCTTTAAATAGGAAATCAAATATGTAATATTGTTAATTCAAGTAGAAGATAGAAGATGTTGAATATTTTTTTTTTCTAAATTAAGATGCTATTAAACAAAATAATTATAAAAGAATATAAATTTAATCAATTAATCCAACTCAAAATGTAATAATTATAAAATACAAACTTCCTCATAGTTATCATTTAAATTATTCTACAAAATCATTTATGTTTTAGTTCAAACATAAGTACCTTTCATATTGGATTTTTTTTATCATATCTTTTGTATTTTAGTTTTTAAAATATCGGATAAAATTTTATTTTTCAAAGGGCCCAAACTCTTTTAAATAGGTTATTGCAAATATAAATATGACATTGAAGCACCTAGGTATATGTAAAAAGATGTCACTTTCTTTTTTATGCCCAAAATGAGCATTTGGTGAGCACCAAATTTGGCGCTAACCAAATGGTTTGGATGACCAAGCTTGAGGATTGTTAATTTGAAGCCAAGTTTGGCAAGCACCAATTATGGTGAGCTACAAATTTGGCACTCTCCAAATGTGAAACATGTTATAAAAATTAAAAAAAAACTTTGTTTTCAGTTTTCTATTGTTCAACCCACAACCCGTGTATTTTTTGTTCCTCAACCCACGCTCGCCAAAATACATTAACATTTTTTTGCCTGGAGGTTGTGAAATATTAATTAAGATTCCTCCAAGACACCAAGGAGGTCAAAGAGGTAAGTATCTTTGCTTTTTTAGTTTCAAATTTTAATTAAATTATGATTGAATTAAGTTTTTTTATTAAAATTTGATTTAGTTTCTAGGAAATGATATTCCAACCCCCAATTATTGAAAATCCTCAATCACCTCCTCATCAAGACCGTCTTGAACAAGAACCACAACAAACACCTCCATCAATTCCTATACATCCCTCAGGAATGCAAGAAAACATACTCTAGGGCAAATAGGAGACAATAAAAAATAGCTTGAGGGATTGATTACAAGGTTGAAAGATACTATTGCAACAAACCCTCATAGGACAAACCTTGTTGAATCCCTACAATCTATTGTGTGTCATGTAAGATTAGTAAGTGTGCACATTATTTTTTGGTCCAATAAGAGGGAAGAACAAAAATAGTTTTTTGCAAACAAAATATCCTATGAGAAAGTAAAGAAAAAGAAAATTAACAAATCTGATTTGTGTGCTCTCTTCATTGACCTGTACAAACCAATGAACCCTTATAAACTAGATGCAAGAGGTTCCCTATTCATTGGTGCCACCACGAAAGGATAAATAATAATTTTTGGGCTAGGTCGTGGATGGCTTTTGACCACCTTGCATGCAATATTTACAAGGTGCCACTATACTTTTTGAGGAAACTCTATTGTGAGTTTGTCCTCAATGATATTCTAAACTATTTTGACTTTCTAGATTTCCAAGGTAGAGGTGGGGGCTCTTCACATGACATAGTGGGGGCACAACATAACCGCACCTGCCACTGAGACCCTTGGGTTGACCTGTGGTGGAGCATGTGATTGTTCCTTCCATTTTGAAGGACAATGTCGAGGTAGACACCTTAGACTCCATTAGCTCACTCACTTAGAGCCTTATATATTATGTGAGGCCTCTAGTATAGGGTGATGTGGGTGAGTCTTCTAGGCCTCGAGTTCTAATCCATTTTTTTCAATCTTGCAGTGTTGTTTACACATATGATCTTAAGAGTAGTTAGGATGTTGCTACATAGGATACACCATCTACACAAGGGATGGTTATGACATAATCTTTGTTGAACGAAACATTTGGCATTGATACTCAGGTAAACTTCAACAAGTTCATTTAATTTTATTTATTAAATTTTATTTTGAAATGTAAGAATAACTAAATTAGTAGAATAATTATAATGAAAATTCAAGGCCAGAGTGTTCATGCTACTTGCAGCATTCCCCCAAACCCCTATTTTATGACATCGACGAGTCCATAGGTATGTTGCTAGTAGAGAAATACAATTATTACATGTGAATAGTTCAACCTTATATGAATGATTTTCTCATAACTCTCTTTGGATGTCAAATAGTTTGATGGTGGACCTTCAACATCGACACCTCATAGTAGTCATCGTCAGCAAACTTTCACCTCTAGAGGTAAACTTTATTCATGCTTTCTTTGGAACTCATTTTATTGTCCACTCTATTATTCCATTGTAGAGACATTCCCTAAATTTGAATTTTCCTATCAACCCAGGAAAACATGTTAGTGCTACCCTAAAAAGGGCCTTATCGATCATATTTAATAAAATTAACCTTGGCAAGTGCTCATCTCCTAAATGACTTCTAATTAAGTAGAATCTAAAATTGTGAATCAAATTTGAATGGGTACAAAAGGGATAGATAGGGGCACTAGCACCCTAGTCCAGGTTTTTTTCTTAATAAATTTGATTTCTCATTTATGTCGGT
The DNA here is from genome assembly GCA_007258455.2 of Sequoia sempervirens. NCBI lineage: Eukaryota > Viridiplantae > Streptophyta > Pinopsida > Cupressales > Cupressaceae > Sequoia > Sequoia sempervirens. Next base: position 3,370 of record VDFB02144300.1, read on the forward strand.
CTCTAACTTCAGAGATGAGTATTCAACTTTGGGTCTTGGCGGTAAATTAATCCCAAAATTTAAAATTAAATGAGTTGGCCTACACTTTAATTCATTACTATGGTCCACTATATAAACATGAATTATTATTTCAAATTAAGAGAGAAGCAATCGCAATTACAACAAATCTTTTCCAAAATACATTCATTTTACAAATTTACAAGGTGAATTTCAAAATTAATCAAGCTAGCACAATTATTGGAGTTTGATGCCAATGGAAGAACATGATGGAATCTAGATTTTGCATATAGCTTTAGCTTCGTTCAAGTGCCTAATGACTTACTTTTAGAGTGTTCTCAACTTCAAACTTTGATCTCCTTTCTACTTGAAGTAAGGTATTTGTGCATTTGGATTTTCCATAGGGTATTTGACTTTCTCTTGGGATGATCTTTCTTGCGTCATCTAGAAATCACTCTCTATCACATTTAAGTAGGGTTTTTATCATTTTAGCTCATTGTAGCCTTAGAAACACTTAAGGTTAAGATCACACACATTTATTGGTCAATCAAACAACTATTTGCGGAGATAGAAATACCAAAATGGGATTTTGACCAAGGAAACTCCTATATAGACACCCTTTCCTCCTCTTTGTTGTGATTTTATATGTTCGGATTCAAAGATGACAAATTGTAGAGTGGAAGAGTAGAGTACATACCTGTATGTTTCATGCTAGAAAGTTTCATATCTTGATTCATATTTCTCATTGAAGGGTGTTAGTACCCTTAACCTCCCAATTTGGCTTCAAATTTACAAGATAGGTACACAAAAGTCTGCCTTTCTCACCAAGTTTGAATGAATAAGTAAAATTTTAGGAATATTAGGCACAAAATGGGATAATACATTTAGCTAAGAATGATGTTAGCTTCTCCCCATTGAATGAAAGCATTATCTTTAAAATCCTAAATCACTACTCCATCTAGTGTGAACATAACCTTCTTTCTATTCTTTGTGTGAGTGAATGGACACACTAAAAGAAGTTTAGTATTTAAGTTAAGAACACAAATAAAATATTATCAAATGATCATTCATATATGTTGATTAAAAATTTCCCAACAACATTTATTGGTGTATTATCACCTATAAGAATATGTGGCATAGAATCAAGCTCCAAGGAAGAAAAACAATCTCAAATAATTGGAAATAAGCCACACCCAAACCAAATATGGACTAGTCACAAAAAGGTCTAGTAGCTTAGTGATGGAGCACTCTGACAACAAAATGGAAGGTCCTAGGTTTAAGTCCTAGTTGGTCCATGAGCAATAATTTAACATTATATTAGAACCATGCTAGGCTAGGAGTTCCAAGCACCTATACTGCTGCTTAAAGGGGTGTTGGAAACAAGTCACACCAAGACCAAAAGTTAGAATGACTACAAAGAGTAGTAGCTCAATGGTAGAGCACTCCAACAACAAAAAGGAAGGTCCTAGATTTGTTTCCTAGGTTGTATATAAGAAATAACTCAACACAATCAAAACCCATGTGGTGTGAAACACCTGAGTTAACTATTCATTATTTTGAAGAATCTGCCAACACACCAAGTGTTAGTGCTTTCCCCTTCCCTAATTTTGAATAAATTAAAGGAGGTGATCCTTGTGTATGGGAAGATAAAATAATGGTGTGATGGTTATAAGAATATGTGTTAAAACATCAATTCTTTTAACATGACAATAATACTCATAATGACTAGCTTTCTTTTTATAGGAATTAGTTAGTCTCTCATTCTAAATTTTTTTCTTTCTTTGAAGAGGATTGACATTTTGATTGCAAAGTATTATTTGAATATGTTGTCTTTGCATGGATTGTTCTTATATTTCTTCTATTTCTTGTTATGATTACCAAACCCTTTCTAACTTTGTGGTTGATAAGCCAATAAGCTCATGACTTGGATGGCTTGAGAAGACCCATTCTAATCAAATTTTCATATTCATTCATTAACACTTCTAAAAATGACTCAAATGAGAGCATAATGTATATTAAAAAAAATGTAGCATATTCAAAAGAAAGTTTGCCTAGCACATTAAAAAATAATTATACATTCTTCTTATCAATACCACAATCTTTGGGCTATTCTCTTAATCATTGACCTCATAATCTTGAATTTGACATTAGGATTGAATGTCATTATCTCATGCCTCCTTAAGTGTAGTACATTTATCAATTTAAAAAATAAGGTAAAGGAAAATAAATATACATAAATATCCACGTGCCTTAGTTGGTTCAATAAGTCATTCCCTTTTTTCTTTAGAATTTGTTGATTCTAGGAGAGCTTGTAAGTTATAAGGTGTACACCCTTCAATCATTAGACTACTCCTAACATTGTGCTTCGAACTTAAATAGTTGTATGGAGTTAAGTGAGGCGACTTAAGATGACTAATTAGAAGAGAACAAAGGAGAACCTAGAGCTATTAGATTTAGAAACAAATCAAAGTAAGAAAATAGAGTTAGTTCCAATAAAATAAATGAAAATGCTCAAGAAATATAATAGCATTACAAGATCTCACAAGCATGAACACGTGATAAGCTAAAGGAGTGGATACATATATCAAAAAATGGGGACGTAAAGCCAACCAATAAGAAAAGTAACTCCAACCACCCAAAAATAGGCAGGAGTTACATTCATAAAAAGATGACATCTACCCTTACTTGATTCATGCACTACAACTAAAGAAGCTAAACTAAATGTGTAGGAAAATACATAATATTCAACTAAGAAAAATTAAAAAATTACACTAACACCCCCCTCAAGTGTATCTTAGGTGGGTGGAAAGATGGTTCACAAGAAATGAAACCCTAGTGAGGTACCAATGAACAAATAAATCACCCCCAAATAAGAGAGATATGAGCCCCCCAAATAGAAATAGTAAAGACCCTAGAGTACGTAGAGAAAGGATAGACTAAATATCCCCTTGAAGAATTAGAAAGAGAGCAAGCAATAAACGAACATTTCAATTTGATGTCTTGAAACCAATCCTAGCTTGTTGTTTAATAATATTTTACACACATCTATGGTGGTTAATCTACAAAAACATGTCCGCTTGTGACATCTTGATAATTGTTTGAAGATATTTTTGAACACCACTAGTCTAAATAGTGACGTAGAGAAGGGTGAAATCAATGAAGCAAAAAGTAGGAGCACAAAAACATAGAGATCGAATCCATACAATAGAGGGATGAATTTGTAGACGTGGAAAATACCCTAAGATGTGGACTCAACCCCAAGTAGTGCACGCATACAACACATAATCTAAAGTATTACATAAACAAATAAACAATATTCTCAAATTTGAAACAATTCATAATTGCACCCCTATAAAAAATCATTTATTTTTTCATAAAACTAAATATAATATATATCTTTCACATTTACTAATTTAAGATTAAATACACGACAGACACATAATTACTAATTTTTATTTTGATTTTTGGTTTGTTTATTTGATTATCCTATATGAAGGATAAGAAAATTTTATGTTTCTTTACAACAACATTGCATGTAACTAAATTTTCATAAATGCCATTGTAAAATGAAAATAAATGTCAATTTTCTAAGTCATATGTATGGCAAATGATATGAAAAGGGATCTTTAGATGTGAACGCACCAAAAATTTACAGTCTGATGTGAACTGTCAAAGACAGGCAACGTCATCCATGATGTACGCCTCTCTCCCCTGTCGCGGCGACCCAAATACTTTCCCCGTAGTTTGACCAGGATGAATCCTTCAACGACAAATATTACAATCTTATCCGTTAAAATCATTGCACACAACTTCCACACGGGAATCCCAGAAGATTCTGTATATATACCACTTCTAGTACTCACTTGTCCCAGATCTCAATTTTCTATCCACATTTTGCATACTCACATCACACCAATCTCACTTTTCTATCCACATTTTGCATCCTCACATCACACAATTCAAAAGCTTAGCGCTGTTTACCCTCAAACATGGTGAAATCCTCGGCAAAGCAGAAGCCCCCAAACAGCTTAGAGAAGAAAACACAAGAGTTCAAAGGAGTGGGCAGGAAAAAAGGGAGGAAATGGGTTTCCGAAGTGAGAATGCCCAACTCTCGAGCCAGAATTTGGTTGGGTTCTTATGATACCCCTCGACAGGCAGCTCGCGCCTGACTGTGCAGTTTACTGTCTCAGAGGATGCAAAGCCCAGTTTAATTTCCCTGACTCTCTGCCGGAATTCCGTCCGCCTCCTCGCTTTCTCCCGCCCAAATTCAAGCTGTTGCGGCAAGTTCGGCAGGGGAGAAATCTTTGAGCAGGCGCCAGATGAGTACTCTGCATTTTCTTCTCCAGATTCGGTGTCTTGTACGGACAGCCTCACGATTTTGGAGTAGCAGGAATCGATGCTGTCGTTTGACTCCCTTATGGAAGATATAGAAAGAAACCCGTCTCTTGAGTTAGAGGATTTTCCTATGAGGAAGAACAGGGCGGGAATTTTTCCGTGCTAACGGGAAACTTGACACAAATTTGAAAGTCACGTCAAGTGACCAAATGTGAGCTGGAGCAGGGACTTTTTATTCCGCTCCTGAACACTGCAATTCTTTGTTCTTTTTTATATACATTAAAATTGGCTTCGAGGTTACTTTTATATTTATCTTAAAATCTTTGAGTATAATGTTCTTTTTCAAAGAAAATAGCGAAGCTTGTTTCACTAACAAATTTAAAGAAAAAAATAATACTAGGTTAATAATTAAACAATAATAAAATTTAGGTTTTAGAGGTTTAATTTTTTTTATTTTTATTTTTAAATTGGGAGTGATTTGAAATTTTCACATAAGATTTGGAGAAAAGTGAAGTTAGGGTGTTAAATTACCGATCATCTCCCCTCGTTTTCATATAGATTAAACAGAAGAGAGGAATGTATTAGTTCAAAATCAAGAGAGTACATATTACAAGTTATTTATTTGGCATCCTGAGGTGCACCAAAAAATGTACCCATTGACACTTTGAAAGCATGCTCCACCTAAGGAACCTAAGGAGGGGTAGCATGATGACCAATATCAAAGTTAAAAACTTCTATATTGTAATCATTTAGACCATCCTTGAACAACCTAATTGTTTTGGTGGTATCTTTGTTCTTCCTTGCAACTTTGGCATTGAAGACTCCTCCAAGCATTCCTTCCTTTGGTTTCTTGTTGAATGTTGATATTGCATTGTAGGTGTGCTTGCACATCACCTTTTTGATGAGGACATGGACAAGGAGTTAAATCAACACTACTATTACCCCAGAAATAGACTAATGTTCATTAGGAATTCCTCATACAACCTCCCATCATGAATATGGTCATTGTTGATTAGCTACATCTCAATTGTCCACATAATGACTTTGAGAACTCCCTTCTTCACTGTATTGAACAATCTACAAATTTGCACCATCGAGTCCTCAAGGTGGCACTTGCATTCACATTCCACATTCATTTGCAACATCATCTCTATAATGTGCAAAAGAATATCCTGTATAAATAAAGGATGTTGTGTATAGATGTGAACTCAACAAGGGACCTATGAATTATGCAATATGAGGATGATTTTTTGATCCCACCACCATACATAGAGGGATCTCTAATTCTAAAAAAATAAGAATGCCCTAAATGTGGAGTTGAGTCTATTCACCTCCAAAATGTGTTTCAAGTCCTCTCAATTTGTGTCCTTGTTGGATACCTTATTTATTTCTTTGAAATACGTGCCAACATAAACTCCTCAAAAATTTCCATTCATCTAGATCAAATCAATCCATTTTTGCAAATTATAATTCTTGATATTTTTATTTTTAACAATATTTATATAGATCAACAAATCACCCTCTATATCCACCATCTTAATGTCCTTTGGTATACAAATTCTAAGGCCTTCATAGTGGGTTTCCAACTTGGCTTCATTATTTGTGGACCATGTTTGAGCTTTTTGTATAAAGCCCAAATGAGGATTCCTACATCATCTCTAATAATGTAGCCTACACCCAAGGCCACATTAAACTTAAGTTTTAGTCTTCCTCTTGGATGGGCCATTTTGATTTTATCCTTTTCTCTTTTGTATGTGCATCCTTGCCATTGCTAAAGTGAGAAGGAATTTTGAAATCAGTCCATTTCTTCGTGATTTTATCATCCCAATTTGTGAATTATGTGTCTCCCTTCTCTCTGGCTTTGACATTTAATAGCTCATAAATGTTATTTTCTTCCTTTTGAAGAAGTTGCACAACACTATATTTTGAATTAGTGAAGATTCTCCTATTACACTCTTTCCAAATATGTCAAATGAACATAGATTCTCCTTTTGACTAAATGTAATGATGGAGGGATTACAGATAGTGGATAAAAATGATGCATGATTCATAATAGATGGTTTGAAGGATTTATAATGTGATCTCCAAGGATTACATTGCATAGGAATAACATACCCCTAGTCTAGAAATGGTGTTCATGACACTACATTGTGATGTTTACCAAATGAGGGAATATTTACTACAAGAGATGCGATATATCAAGAACTTTCCAAGGAAGATGTCAAGATTTTATCCTTGTCCTTGTAAAGGTGAAACTATGGAAGGGGGGATGAATGGGTATGACTACATGGGTATGCAGATATGATGGATAGGTATGAAGGATGGTATGGATAGTAGTGTAGGAACTTTGAAGGATGGATAGTTTGGGAGGATGAGACAACTTGCCCCCAAGTGTAGGGATCATATAGATATCTAATTTACAGATGATGCTTATGAGTATGTTTCCATCATGGTACTTTCCCAAGGTGCCATAGTAATGGTTTTTACCATTAGATTGTTTTTTTCTCTTTACTGCAGGAATTGGGTAGCACGACCCCCTATAAACTATAATGCGCCTGGTAAACTTTTTGACGTGACCGACGAAGCTAGCACAACACACCCTCTGATGCCACGGGGGTGGGGGATAATAGACCTCGTGACCAACCTCCTGCAATAGGAAATATTTAGCCAACCAAGCTAGGGCCCCTGCCCCTTTCTTTTCTATTTTTTTTTTTGCTTTTCTCTAATATTTTGATTTTTTGTTTCTTATGAATTGTTGTTGCATAAAGACACTTGAGATGCATAATGTTCACTAAATTTTGTATCTTTTGACCTCAATTTTTCATGGTGGATTAGTGATATCCTATTTTGAGAATTGCTTCATGTGGACCATGTTGTTGTAATACACTCTATGAATGTTGTTGTGAACTTTGTTGAGTGTTAATTTGGCTTCTCTAAAATGTAAATGCCTTAACCATGGTACCATCACCACCCCTATGTTAGAAGATTCTTTCGATTAAAATAGAATGGTATATAGGTTGGATGAAGGATGTATAGTGGCTATGCAAAAAAATGGATCAAAGAGGTCCGAAGAATGAATATGTTGATATTGTTTAGTCAAATATTATAGAAGAGAACATTATTGATGTTTGTTATGTATTTGAACTTGTATTTAGTATTTTTTTTATAAATGATTATATAATTTTTTTTCTAATTTCTAGCCTAAATTTTACTCAATACTCAAAATCTATAAAAAATCCCTAAACCATAGAACTTGAAAAAAATTACAAAAATACATAAAAAATTGTGATACCTACCTAGAGATGAAGAAAACACTGTTGTTGAGGAAGGAAGTAAAATAATTTTTCGGTGGGATCTACATATGTGGTTACCCATTCTGAAGCGCTCTCCCAATCATTGTCACTGTGTGAATTTAGGGGAAAATGAGCTCACAACAACTTAAAAAAAAAAGCTTTATTGAACATGTTTATGAAATGGGTACACACTTATAATGAGAATCTATTTAAGCATGGGATATATTGAAGCATATCAGGTACCCATTCTAAATGGGTATGTGTTTAGGCTCAAAACCCTATTCCTAAATGGACCATGCACCCATTTTTTACAAAATAGGTGCCCATTCCTGTTGGGGCTTTTCCAAGCTTGACACTTCCACTAAAACTGGACCCATTAGCTTACATTTACCCCATTTGAATTTCATTATTCACAAAGTTGTATCACTTTCATTGCATGCACAAATATTTAAGGCGTAGGTTCCTTGCTTATATCCTTGAGCATTGGTTATTGTTCCTCTTCATATTATTCAATATCTTTCCATTCATCAAGTTGAAGAGCTCATTATACATCAAGAAAAAATAACTTTTATTCTACAAAATGATAACCTAGGCCAATCTTTTCATCACAATTGCAAAAATCCTTTTTCGTATAGATCCACATCTCAACCTTAATGAGATGCTTGAATAGTGTGGATTGGGGGTTAGAGACTATGATGGTACATGTTGGTACAATATTTTAGAATGGAAGGGGTTTAAAGAAACATCATTGGGCTATGAGCTTATCTTCTATTAGCTTAGCTAAACTCATCATTGTCATCATATCCTTTGAAT
>VDFB02144301.1:0-14705 GCA_007258455.2 Sequoia sempervirens
CATATGAGTTCAACATCATTGATCTAGCAAAGATAGATGAGAAATTCAGGATATCCTCCAATGAGTCAAACATACACTTTGTCAGAGCGAAGTGTTGGAACTGAACAAGAGGAGGATGAGAAACTTGAGAGTCATTTCTAACCTTTGAAAAAGGGGCAGTGAAAAACTTCAGTCAAGGAGGGGTCATCTTTGTCACGAGAATGATACAAGCCAAAGTAGAACAAGATACAAAAGACAAAGAAGACCTTTTGCGACCATCATTTGAAATGAGGTCGTCCTCCAACTTATGCTTAAGAAAAAGATGGGGGGTCCTCACAATAGAATCAAAAGAGGGGGAAGGATATGGAGCCATGATAGACACAACCTTTGTATGAGGCATATGTATGGGCTCAAGGAAAGGAGGAAGATCTCGTAAAGAAGTGATCAAATGAGGCTCTATAGAAGGAGCGATGAACACTTGCATGTGCTTGGGATGAGGCTCATTGAGATTCATCGAGGAAGTCAAAATAATAATAGAAGTGATGGGAACAAAATTTGAAATGGAACAAAAACAAAAGCAGAAGGGGAGAATAAAGCAGAAGCAGAAAGAGCAGGTGCATCCTCAATCTTTTGTGAAGCTTCACTCTCTCACACCAAAGCTCGTCGATGATGCTTATGCTCATGTTCAATTCAATTATGATGGCTATGGGCACTAGTAGGTGTAGCTAGAGAAGACTCTAGGGGATCCTATTTCATCGAAGGAGTAGCCTCCATAGTCGTCACCAATGGAAAATAGACTCTTGAGGAGGTACATGAGGAGGATTAGAGATAGAGATAGGGGTCTTAACTACATACCCCTTCCCCTTGTCTACTTTAGAGGTAGGTGGAGGAATGGGAAGAAGCCTAAGAGGTTGAGATGCAAGAAAAACTCCATGTGAATGCTTCCCCTTACCATACAGGGTGGATCAGGGAACAATGGGTAAAATGAGGAGTTGAAAAACTTATGGTTTGGACTTCCACAACACCGGTGCCTTTCCTTTTCTTGTTCCAAGCATAGTAGGAGGAACATAGTACACCATCAAAGGTTTTGAAGCTACACAAGAAGAGTAAGAAGAGGGAGAAGAAGGCTTATGGGAGAGAGCTTGCTTGTCCTTAGCCTTTGAAGGTGCAAAGGATGAGGCATGTTGATGTGCATGCACTGAGGCCTTCATAGAGATAGCATGGGAAGAAGGTGGGAAGAAAACATTATAGATCGAACCTCCTGTCTTACACCTAAAGTAGACCTTGTAGAGAAAGTCCCCTCGATGTGGTAAGGGTTTGGCTTAGAGAGTAGGCCAAAAATGGTCTAGGGAAAAGCCCCTACTACACAATAAGAGGAACATAGTACACCATTGGAGGTTGTGAAGCTACACAAGAAGAGGAATAAGAGGGAGGAGAAGGCTTATGGGAGAGAGCTTGCTTGTCCTTAGCCTTTGAATGTGGAGAGGATGAGGCATGTTGATGTGCATGCATAGAGGCCTTAATAGAGATAGCATGGGAAGAAGGTGGGAAGACAACATTAGAGATAGAACATCCTGTCTTATACCTAAAGTAGGCCTTGTAGATAAATTCCCCTCGATGTGGTAAGGGTCCAACTAGAGCATGCCAAAAATGGTCCAAGGAAAATCCCCCATGTGACACAAGCAATTTATATCAGTGTCTTGGATAATATACACCATGCCATCATGAGGAAACTTCAAACACTTGTGGGAAAGAGGTAATTGCATACATGGATACTAGTCATGGAATGTATAGCCTAACCCTAAATAGGTCAAATTCAGATGTCACAATAAATGGGACTTCAAGAGATCTAGATCCGACAAGGACCAACAAAGAGATAGATCTAATAGGTGGGACAGAAAGACCATCATGAGTACAAAGCATGGTCTGTGACTCATCATATTTATCCTTGTGTAGGTTTTTAATAAATAGGTTCTCCTTTGTGATGGCATTGACCTGATTAGCAGGGTTAACCATAACGTGAGTCATGAAATTATCATTGACTTGAGCTGATATGTATAACAAAGAAGGCTCCTTGTTCAGAGGCAAGTCACGTGGTGTGAATTTTATGTTGGATTTCTTATCCACATGACCTAAAGGAGGAATATGAGTGAATTAAACCATGTTCACGTATTTGGATGGAATGGGATTAGCAGATGAAGAAGCAGGCATTATCAGGTTGGTAGAATGAGAAGGGAAAGGATATGTGTATATTTGTAGTTGGCTATTAGGCTTCTCTATAAATTTATTAGAACTTTATTTCCTACCATCGATTCAAATGGTACCATTGTCGATGTGGCCTTGGATGACATGTCTAAGATGCATGCATCATTCGGTATTGTGATTGGAGACTCGGTGGTATTGAAAAAAAAATTGTGCATTATACTAGTTAAGATAGGGTTCGAACAATAGTTTTATTTCTAGGAGGGAAATTAAACCATCTTTTAACATTTTTTTAAGAACACTCATGTAGGACTCAGATAACTTTTTGAAGATTCTATTACATCTTGCAAGGTTCTTTTTAGTAGGAACATATACCATGTTCGCTACTGCTTTATTCTTTTTTGATTCCTTAGAAACAAACATGGCTAATTGAATATCTAAATGAGAAGACTAGGAGGAATCCTTGTACCACATTACCATCTATTGATATTCATGTAGTACAACACATAGATGAGAAAAGGAAGGATACTTAATCAAGAGCAATTTTAGTCTCAATGCCGAAAATGGATTTTCAATGAACACACGCTGAATGTTGAAGTCTGACAAGGCATAAGAGATTTGGGAGAACAAAGATTGATATCAAGCAATGAAATCAATTACTTTTCATGAGTTCCTTGCTTGCAGGTCGACGAGATCAATGAAGGAAATCTTCGGCTCAATATTTTCCTAAAACTATTGTAAGAACTAATTTACCAACTGGTTGAAAGAGAAGATGGAATTATTAGGAAGTGAGAAAAATCATTCCAATGTAGCATCCTTGAGGGACCATGGGAATATATTTTCTAGCAAAGCATCATGATAAAAGAAATCACTACACATGGGAGTTGTAAAGGATGAGACATGTGTCTATGGGTCACCTCTACCATTGTACTTGTCAAACTTAGGAATTTCTATCCCTTGAGGGATGGGAGTATTTAGAATAGCAAGGGCTAGAGGGTTGCAACAATAATACAGTTGAAGTGTGGATTGAGAAATGGAGCTAGCTAGGATGGCCAACTATGATTGCATCTGCCCTATGTTTTGTAGCAAAGTATCAAGGACGGGATCGATTGAGGGTGCCTAACTAGTAGAGGTGTTAGAGGTTCGAGTTTTGGATGTAGGAATTTTGAATCCCAAAGAGAATCAAATCACTTTAATTCTAAAACCCTCTAGGGGCACTATTTTGGTATTATCAACAACAAAAATAGAAGCAATGGAAGGAATCATGTCTACCATATGCATGGACACTCCTAGCATCAGAACATACAACTAGTGACCAGTGATTTCTAATTGAATGTCTTGAGGGTTACCCAAGATAGAATTGTACATGGGTACATGGGTGTCCACTATATTGGCAATCCCTTGAAGCAACCCCAAACCTTTGCAATCCAAAATAAGAAGATTTCTCAGACTGTTAAGAAGAGAAGTTGCTTGAGCATATGAGTTTTCTTTTTTCACAAATTCCTCAAACTCTTTGAGTCTCTCTTCCAAAGACTAGATCTTCTCAATTTGGGAATCCTAAGAGAAGATTCACAAGATAGGGGAGAAGAAGAGTTAAAAGGAGTGGTTGGTGGAGACTCCGCTTGAACTTCAACTAATGGATGAGTAGAAACAAAAGGAAGAGAAAACTTGATGGGAGACTTGTAGAGAATTCCTCAAAATCAGGACCTTAGCAAGGATTGAACTGTCTTCTAGAACCCATATCTAGATGCTAATAAATTCTCTTAACTACATGTTCTAAGATAGTAGATTGGCTTGTGAGACTCATAAAAAGCATCACAACAGTCTATCCAATACACGTATTGACAAGAGAGAAGAAAAATTTCAGCAAAAAGATAAAGGTAAGAATAGGTTCACGTTGGGTTCACCAAAATTTAGAGGAAAAATGAAACCCCCTACCTCCTTTAAGGGTTAGTGTTCCTTAACTACCTCAAGGGAAAAGCTCAGGTGACAAGGAAAAATAAAGGAGTTTTGGTTATATTTTATGGTTTATGAAAGATTGAGAGATAAGGATTTTAGAGGCTGAAAGAGAAGACTTCAGAGGTCTCTGAGCAACACGTCTGCCTCTTGGACAAGGATGACAACATGATACACATACATCCCTGTGGCGCACTATGGTTTCATACGAACCAAAAATAGAACTTGTTGATAGAAACAACAATGAGTATACTAACTATTCAAAGACTAAAATTTAGAAGTTATGCTAAATTAACAGAATAACATAAATAACATAAATAACATAAAAAGGAACAAACATGCATAGAATAAATAAAATGAAATGACAAGATAGAAAAGAAGAGAAAGAACTCGGAAGAGGTTCAATTCTATGAGGCCTCCCATAATGATCCAAACCAACAATGTACACACACACAAACAAGGAAAAATGTTGGGGCTATTTAGGGGTTTACCTCAGTCAAACCCCGACGTAGGTGTTCCCACCTCCATGGATAGTCAAATAGACAAACAAGAAAGATAATAGACAAAGAGAAAGATAGACAACAAAATAGACAAGTTAAAATAATAATATTTTATCAAAATGAATACAATAATGCATGAAAGAGATCACAGCTACCCTCCTTTGGTGAATGAAAAAGCCAAAAGGAAGAGCATGCAGCCTCCTTAAATGAGCCAAGAAGATCAAAATTTTGATGTAGAAGCCAAAGAGAAATAGAACTTGCAATAAAAATGGTGTAGGAGAAGAATGAGAGTGTGATAATGAGAGCCAAGATGCCAAGATTGAAAAAGTGGTGAATGAATGAGTGAGTAGAATGGAAGAATAGTTGAAAGAATGAAGGAAAGGCATGAAAGAGGGAATTTTTCAGCATGTCTGCAATCATAGAGGTGTTACAATTTATGAGCAGGTGGAAGTGTAACATCCCAATGACCACAAAGTCAAGAATCTTTTTGGGACGTTTGCACATCACATAGATGTATGTGCATCACACTAGTATTCGAGACAAAAATTCACTTAAAGATTGAAAATGAAGGGGTTAGGGACTAGGTTAATGTTAGGGGGAGGGAGAATTGCATTATCAACTTTTATTAAGCTAAAGGGGAGACTATAGAATGCAAAATTACAAGTGTTGGGTGCAATTTTCGGCATTATAATGGTAAAGTTGAGAAGAGCTCAAAATAAAATCATAGTAATAAATGATAGCAATGGTAAAAAAATCAATTCAGTAGAAGAAAAGACACATAAGACTCACTAAACTATGGGAGTTTGGAAAACAATATTCCACGACTCATAATAGAGGAGGAAAATGACAGTCTAGTGGCTCCATTCACAATAGAGGAGGTTAAAGTGACTACCTTTCAGCTTCACCCCGACAAATCTCTTGGTCCTAATGGGTTTCTCGTAATATTTTACCAAAAGTGGTGGTGTATCCTAGAAAAATACGTTTAGAAATTGATAGAAGAATTCAGAAAAAGAAAGAGATTTGTAAAAGAAAAATAACACAGTAATCACATTGATCCCAAGGAAGGAAATGTGTAGATCCTTTGGATAATATCACCCAATTTCGCTTTGCAACACCATATACAAAATAGTATCTAAGACAGTGGTGAACAAACTAAAAAGAACTCTAGAGAAGATAATTTTGGGCAATCAAAGTGGATTCATACTGGGTAGAGACATAGTGGATAGCATAATCATTTCTAATGAGGTGATTCACATAATCAATAGGGACCAAACATGAAGCATGTTGATCAAGCTAGATGTAGGGTATATGATTAAGTTCGTTGGAGATTCCTGAGTAAAGTGACAAAAAAAATTGGTTATTGTAAAGAATGGATAGAAATGGTTTTCTTTTGCATCTCAATAGTGTGATACTCCATTTTAGTTAATGTAACTCCTTGTGTTTTTTTTAGAACTCCAATGGGCTTCGTCAGGGAGATTTGGTGTCTCTATTTCTATTTGTAATCATGGATGAATCTCTTAGTAGACTCATTGACAAGACCCGATTACAGGGGAGATAGAAGGGTTTGAATATAGCAAGGAACATTGATCCACTCACCCTATGCAATTTACAAATGACACAGTGTTGTATTGGTCTAGACTACACTTCAAGAGGTAGAAAAAATTAGGTGTGTATTGGAGGAATATTTGTCTACCTTTGGCCAATAGATAAACAAGGAAAAATCTAAAATTTTCTTCTTCCACACAAAAAAGAAGATGCAGAAGAGGATAGCAACCCTTATGGGCTATGCAATAGACACAATCCCATGTAAATATCTTGGTGTGCCTGTTTTTAAGGGTATCATTAGGTCTTGCTTATGGGATCAAATTATAGAGAGATGTAGAGACAAATCTTTGGCCCTGAGGGGTAGGTGGTCGACATTAGTTGGATGAATTACAATGGTGAAGACAATGTTTTTTGTGATCCCAATATATACCATTTCTTGCATGGAACTGACGTCAAAGGCATCTTCGTGCTTAGAGAGTACCCTTACAAAATTGTGGGATGACTCAAAGACCAAAAATGGGTTCCCATTATCCATTGGGATAATGTTTGTAAGATTCAAAAAGATGGTAGAGTGGGAATTAAAAATCTACGAGCCCAGAACTTGGCTCTCAGAGCAAAACTAATATGGAAAATTTATTAGTTACCAACAAAATTGTGGTGTAAAATAATGCAAAATAAATACCTAGATAATGAGGACACACAGAGGATTCTAACAATAGTAAACACTAATGGGGGATCACATGTATGGAAATTCATGATGAACTATAGACATATAATTACTAAGCATTTATCCTGGAAAGTAAATAATGGTTGCTCGATCGATTTCTGGTTGGATTCATGGGGAGGTTATAAACCACTATTTGAGCGGTGGAAATTCAAAGTTGTATGCACGAGTTATGGGATTCAATTGATAAATACATAAAGGAATATGAGGTATCTGATCATGTGGGAGGAAAAAAATGGATAGATTTTAACTCTCCCCATCGAGGAGAATACTAAGTAGTGCTTAAATGAATTCATTGGCGAACAATCAATATGTTTTAACAAGGAAAAGGATAAAATTATCTGGTGTGGGGTAAAATCTAGATGTTATTCGATAAAATTGGGATATTAAATCCAAGGAAACATATCAAAAAGGAAGTGGCCGAGATGTTGTGTTGGAGTAAATGGGTTCTCCCTAAAGCGGGTACCTTTTCTTGGATTGTGCTCTACCATCAGATTTTGACATGGGATAGTTTGAGAATGATCGCTATCGAAGGACTGAATTGGTGTGTAATGTGCAAAGCTTATGGGGAATCATCTTATCATCTCCTTTTGAATTGTTGGTTCACAATCATCTGTTGGGATTGGTTGTTTCAGAAGATGGGTTGGATGAGCCCCAGGAAAAGCAACTTAATGGATCTCTTCTTGAGTTGGCCCAGAGAACACAAAGAGTCCTTCTAAGGTCATATATATGGATGGCTTGTCTAGCTATCCTTATATGGAACATATGGAAGGAAAGAAATAGGAAAAAATTTAATGAAAAGTTAAAACACATGGAGGATGTATTGGAGTTGATCAAACATAATATTTAGGAATGGATGAATGCTCATGTAAAGGAACAAAGAAAAAAAATCACCTTATGGGATGAAAATTTGATGAAAGAATGGAAGTCTTTGAAATTTCCTCCACACTTCCACTTTGCTCCCAATTCAAATTCTAAGAGGATTGGGGCAATATGGACTCCCCCAAGTAGTAGATTAAAGATAAACATGGATGGTGTCTCCCAAGGGAACCCGAGGAAGTCCAGAGTATGATGCATAATTTGAAATGAATTTGGGGATCTAATCTGGGCTATGTCAATCAAGCTAGCTAAGGTAACAAAAAATGTAGCAAAAATTGAGGCTATACTAGCGGGCCTAAAAATGTGTAAAGAGTGGGATCTACATAATATTGAATTGGAATATGACTCAACGGTATGCATAAATGCAATAAGGAAAGGACATATTGGGTTATGGTAACCACAACCAAAGTTGATAAAGATAAAGTGTTGATGCAGGAACAAAATGTGCTTTTAGTCAGTCACATCTATAGAGAATCAAATCATTTCGAATCTCCTGGCCAACTAGGAGTGACCAGTCTGTACAATGTATCTCGGCTAGACAGATTGATCATTGGGAAGGACTTGAGGTAATTTTTCAATCTAAAATGGAAAGTAGAAATCAGAGATAAGGTCAGGTTAAATGGGTGCTTGACTAGCACATAATCTCGAAGTGACATCAGATATTATTTGAGACTTTGGGAAAGATCTAATCAATATTTTCCTAGTAATCGGAATGGTAGGATATATTAAGACTTAATGAAGATCAAAGGGGTCATTTGAAGTTGTTTTACAAAATGGCAAGGAAGGAGGAAACATAGATCATTTATCATTGTCCACAAGAGATTCCTAAGGACCAAGTGAAACAGTTACTTCAGATCACCGATGAGGATGGGATTAAGGCTTTCTTGGAGGCCATTGGCATAGAACACTAGTCTCAAGGACATATTCATGAAATAAATGTCTACAAGCTTTTATTCACAGCAGTAGAGGTAATGATAAGGAGCTCGTTGTGGGCTTGGTCCCAGCTTGTTCAAACCTACCATTCAACCAACGATACTGAATGTCATCGAAAGGATAGAGGTGGTTCTACATGGGAAGAGAATCATGGGTGCATTCGATGTTGTCACAACCAAACGAAATTCTATAATAGTTGAAGCACTCTAGTTGTTCAAGGAAGGTATTTGGGTACATTACACTTCTATTTAAGCAATTATGGTGACCTTCTGACTCCTGAAACAATCTGTTCAGATTAACGAACTAGCTAATTGTCTCATTTATCTAAAGGCTTGGAAAGCCTAAAAATGCTAAGGAAATATTTGTATTTTTTGTTTTGATTTTAATATACGGGAGTGTCCCCCTCACAATGCTTGCTTATCAAAAAAATAATTAATATTATCACAAATATTAATAATTAATATTGAATATAATATTAGATTAATGTTTATGATAATACTTTATATTAAATATTATTTAAATAATATATCATATATATTAATGATAATTATTAAATATAAAATATAATCTATTTAGTATTAATAGTCATAAGTGTGCTTAGTATAACTGTTATTATTAGTTATAACTATGGTTAAGATTAGACTTGGGGTTAGGCTTACAATTAGGGTTAAGATTGAGGTTAGAACTAGGGTTAGGGTTATAATTTGAATTAGTATTAAAATTAAAGGTATGGTTAGGGTTGCAATCAAAGTTATAGTTAGGGTTAGAATTAGAGTTAAAGTTTTAATTATGGTTAAAGTTAGGGTTATGATTAGAATTAAGAATATATCAAAGGTTTAGGATTAGAGTTAGGGTTAAGGTTAGGGTTAGCGCTAGGATTAGAATTAGGGTTAACATTTGGATAAGAACTAAAATTAAATTAAAATAGCTCTTAAAATAAAGTCTAAGTAAATAATGAATTTATATTATTTCAAAATATTTCATTCTTGAACTTTTTAATTTATTAAATATTTATCTTATTTACTTTAAAATTATTTAAGAATTTTTTCTCTCAATATACTTAAGAGTTATTTTGATTTGAACATAGTCATTTCAACTATTAGTCATAATTGTGCTTAGTATAAATCAAAGTTCAGTCAAGATCAAACCTAACATCTATAAACTCACTATCTAAGCAACATTTGAATAGATTAAGCTTGCAAACCTATTGATATCAAACTATTACTAGCTTACCTCTAAATCACTATGTCATGCCAACTCGTCTATCAACTAGATAACACATTATTTACCTCAATCTAAACCAACAACAAATAAACTTTGCCACTATGTGACACTTGTTTTTTATTAGAGGTAAATAACGGGTTTTGAAGGGGCCCAGGACCCTTTACAAAAAAGGCAGTTGAATCAAAAGAGAACTACATTAAGTAACAATTAGCCCAAACATAGAAAAAGTTAGCCAAAACGGAGGAACACAACCATCAACATTACATATTCTTCAGTATATCCGCAGCCTCCACATCACACACTACACCCTTCTGACCATCATCAAAGGCATCAAAAATATCTTCATAGGTGCACCAACCAGAACTTTGGTCTTGTTACGGGTCCTGGCCCTAGGCCTACCCACATTTACCTCAATAATAAAAATAGTATTCACATCATCACCCTTGTCGCCAAACACCTCACCCTCCAACAGGTTGCCAGCAGCACCAATCTCACTATGTGACACTTGTTACTACTATAACTACATTGCTATAAAGGTAGGTAATGGCCACTACGTGGCACTTGTTTCTCCTTCATTTTTTCTATGGAAACACTAATTATATGAGTACATTTATTTGATAAGCTTAACATATACTTTATGATTAATTTTTGTAATTATTTACAAATTTTCACTCTGACTCAATTGGAAGAGTGATTAGTTGGATTTATCTTAAGGTAGAAAGTTGATTAATTTTGCATATATTTAAATTTGTTGCTTATGTCGATTTATGGAGTTCTAGTTATGCAATTGTTTTGATGAGCGAGTTTCAAAGTTATTGCTCAATGCTTTGTAGCATAAATGAAATCTGAGGCAGATACACAAATCGTAATGCATAACAATTGCTTTCACTTATTTCACAATGCTTATAAATTCACAGTTTTCATTTTGTTTGCAAATACAGTGATTGCCATACAACTTGCATTTTAGATGTATTTATTTTCCTTAATAGAATTGAAAGAGAAATTAAAAGATCCACACAAGCCATGGAATGGCCTAAAACCATTCATTACAAAATGAATTCTACAAGCTGAAGGTGGAAAGAAGAAGAAATAAAATAATATAAGACATATCCATCATTGCCTGTGTCTTGATCTTCAGTTGATGTGCTTGTAGCTTTCTCCATCCTACTTCTGATCCCGAGTGTACCTACAAGAAATTGGGAAAGTCCTGTTAGAGCTTCAATTATGAGTTACACTACATGCTTTACCAATAGAGATATGATTCATTCCTTGAAATGTATGGAATCAGCTAAGAATGAAGAGTGCAGTAATAAGAGCCTGAAAATGGAATGCCACATCATTATTTTATGCTAACATTGTTTTTTTCTTGTGCAGGTATAGGAAAAGTCATGTAGCTGATTATTTCATGAAGACGCATGTGAAGTAAAACAGGCTTCCACAAGGGTAGAGCTCGACATGTTATCCCTCAAAATACAAATGAGGGCTGAATAAAGAGGTGTAATCATCGTGCTCAATGGAATAGATACATTTCAACTACCAAAGTAATCAAGCCCATTCTTCACTCACAACAATCAAATATGAGAACATCAAAGTGAAAGATATGAGTGAAAAATGAGATCAATTCAGAAACAAAACCAAATTTTCACCAATTACATATTGGAGATCATTAAACATTATCAAAAGGGAGTGCATTTTGCTGCCATATGGTGTTTTGGTCATTTTTATTCATGCTGTTCAAGATGTTCTTTTCTGGTGCAACAAGTATTTCATGCTCATAAATGGTGATAGTGAATAGGCATACATAATGCCTCATCAATATAACATTAATAAATAATGGAAGCATATGGAGGAGCTTTAGGTTCTCTCATTTGCTTTATTTCATGAGAATGCTAAGCTGAGAATGCATATTTTTTGAGGCATTCAAGTATGTTGAATAAGCGGTGAAAAGCATCAAAGTAACCTACAGGAATATCATAATGGCTAGTTGTAGATGTAACATGAAATGAGGTGTTGCATTTTGAACTGACTAAACAAAGATGTCTAAGAAGAGTTACCCATATTGTGAGTAAAACAAAGAGCCATCATATGCCATCAGTAGTCAATGAGTGTACAGGAGGAGCATTATAAAGGAAAAATGGTATTGTTTTATTTAGTTTAAAACAACAATAAACTACGAAGAAGCATGTAGGGCAGCATGGTCATCACAATGGGTGGAATGCATATTACAAAAGGAACAGAGCATAGTCATGAATAAGAGTAATATCATTAAAGGCCATAGGTCTATCTTCATTTTATCTTTGCACTTGAAAGAAAATCAAGCATAAATGACTCATGAAGTAATAAAAGACAGTGCTCTGCATGAACATAAATGACCAATGGAGTACATTGATATAACACAATTATCTTGTGAAAAGAAAGCAACCATTTCATGAGTATTTAGCAACATGAAGAAGTATCAATAAAGAACTGGGGATGATACTTTCAAAGAAATTCTACAGGAATAACAAATGAAAGCCCATTTTATGCATTATGACAGGCCGTAGCCAATTTGACCTCTTTTCCTGCAAAATATGGAAAACCCACATGGGGTTTTGATTTCAAATGCAGATTTCCTTCAAAATACAGAGTTCCCATGATGGGGTTTGATGTGAAAATACAAATGCTATCAAGGTATATAGTTTCGAGCTTTTAAAGCCCTCTCAAATGATAGAAGTATCAGGTATTATCCACAGTCATGGAGTTTTGCAAACTCATATTTTGAGTTTAAATGCTTTATTAAAAGGAAATGAATGCTATTTTACATCATGGGTCGAGCTCAAAGTTGGAAAAACAATACTAAATCCTTTAGAAAAATGTGATAAAGGTTTCATAGAGGCGAGACCCATCTGGGTTTCCTTAATAGAAAGCAGAGCATACATTTTCAAGTTCATACCAAAGAATGGAGATACAATGGGTTTACAAAATACCCATATTTGTCCAAGGTTAGTCATTAGCCCTAAAGGAAGCACTACGGTTCATAATATGCACCAAAGGTTAAAAATCCTTTCTAGTTTTCCATAAAAAGTCTCAAAATTGATAAACAATGTAGCAAAGAAAGCGAGAGTTTTTCTTCATAAGAAATTCATCAAAGGGAGCAGTTAAAGCTCGGCATGTACAATGCCACATGTTTTCTTTACTCCAAAATAGCAATCATCTTCTTGTAGAGACAAGTTTTGATAAGCTTTGTTTGAGAGGAAAACAGAAACAAAATAAGAGCTTACCATCATACACCTGTAGAAGAGAAAACAAGCCCTCAGTCAAGCTCTGATAGAGCTTCCACAAATGCCTCAAACCAGAGTCCCTCCTTGGCACCTCAAGAGAAGCCCGAGGAGTAAAGTAAAGCGCAAAAAGGAAACATTAGAAAATACATGCTGCGTGGCCTTTAAGGCCAAGTATTTTCAAAATAGTGCAAAAAGCCACCCGAAATGGCTTGAGAGAAACAAATTACCATGCATTCTAATGGAGAATCGACCCTCTGAGGGGCATCGGCCATTATATCTTCGCATTTTCCTGTCAAACCCTAACTCCATGATGGCAGCTAGATGTAGAGAGAAAACTCTTCAAAACACCAAGTGCGAAATGAGTGAGATCAAGGTTTGGTTTTAGTTTTGTTCTCATTTTCTCTAATTCAATTTTTGGCTTATCACTTTAAGTTAAGTTTTAATGCCTTCAACATTTATCATTTTATAATGTGTTCATGCCCTAGGTCAAACTTTTGGAGGTTTCACTTAACTTCATAAGCCTAAGCCTTTAGTATAGTTGTTGATTTATTTCAAAGTCCAAATACCTAAGGCATTTTAATGTCTATGCTTATGCCTTAGAGATATTCATATATTCCTTAGGTTTATTTTTTGATTGATTTTCTAGAAATAAATTAAAATGCAATGATAAATATAGCCATTATATCTTTATGATTTTTTAGAAGAAAAATCAATTTGTAATGGGATTTAAAGTTGTAATATTTTTGTAAAGATTTCTAAAATCTTAATTGCAAAAATGAGGAAAGTTGAGAGGAATAAAACTGCAAATCATTGTAAAGCAAAAGATAAAACAATATTTTATAGATTGTTTTATTCTTTTTGCTATTTTTAGCAGTTTTAAAAAAGCAGTGAAGATTGATTTTTCCTTGGGTGAATTTGAGTTGCATGGGGTGAAGATGAGGTGTTTTTTCAGCTTTTAAAGTGGATTGGGCCTATTTTTAGAGGTTTTTTGGGATGGACATGCAAAAAGTGTGAGTTTTCCACTTTTGTTACACATTATGGAGTAGTTTTGGATGCTTTATTCTGGGCTTTTCTATTGAGCTCGGATTAGGGTTTGGAGAGATATATTTTGGAGAAAGACTTAGAGTTTTTAAGTTTAGATTTTTGTTTCTTGCTCTTATACACATTCTGAGAGCTTGTAAACATTTTTGTACTCTTGGAATACTCCTTTAGTTTAATAAAGCAGCATTCCTATCTCTCAATTTTTGTCTCCTTCGCCATATTAGTATGATGTTTCCATTGTGATTTTGTTTAAAGATCCTTTTTTTATGTCCTAATATTGTAGATTTTGATACAAAAAGTTCATATGATACAGGCTGCATGTTGTGTTTGAATCTAAATCTTCATGCAAATCAATCGTGTATTGGTTGTTCATGAGAGATTGTGAAGTTATTATTATTTTCTGAGAACTGTTTGTGGGTAGAAAATCAAAGTCATCATCATTAAGTTCTAGAAATCACTTTA
>VDFB02144302.1:0-19887 GCA_007258455.2 Sequoia sempervirens
AAACAATACATGCATACAAAAAGGCAACCAATGCATTATTAAAAACCCGAGTTTTGCTTGCAGCCGCCTGAAGAAGACCATAAATTGTACGGCCTTCCTTGAGAATAGATTTCTCCCACTTAGAAATTGTTGTAATAGCCAACAAGGATCTAGACGCCACCCAAGAGGAAGGTTGGAAGCTGAAAGAAGAGGCATTTGGCTTCAGATGAAAAAAGACGTCCTTGCTGTTGTAGAAAGTACGGCCTGTCAGCAGCATTAAATAATGGTATGGCTTTTGAAAGGTGTGCCAGATGAATGATTTAAGCAGCCCAATCAGAATGTACTCTTCTTTGATGAATTCGATTCAAACCCGAAAGCAAATCTTCTCCAATATGCACAAATTTGACTTCTGGATGAAGCCAACTCTATGAGCAATCTTTAGTTGATCTTTCACAACTTCAGAAAGCTTGACTCTGAAGAGGTATCGTTCTCCAAAGTCTGAAATTGCAGGAATTTGCAGAAACCCTTGTTTCTTCACAAACTCCAAAGTTTTTAGAGAAAATAAGACAAATTAGAATAATCAACATAATGAGTTTGATTTGTCTTTGAGCAAATTAATACTCTTCTCAAAAGCTTGATTCCCCAAAAAGCACTTTATAAAGTTCTAATGATAATTAATTTTCCCTTTTGAAGACTTACGAAAATAATCTTAAGTGGGCGTACTTCTCCATGAGTATTAATTACTCATTAAATATAAATGGCCCCACTTTTATTATAAAGTCATTTAATAACTTTATAATATTCCTTTTAATCATTAATATCTTATAATTTGACTTCATAATATAAAGTCATCAATAATTATTTAATTATCATTAAATGCTCCAATTATCACCCATTAGCTAATTCAACTACCAAACTGGGTCGAGTCTAAGAATGCCAACGGAACCAAGTGCCCTACCAGGAATAGTATGCCCTGATAGCTTGACTTACTACAAATAGTAAGTGCCAAAATATCACTCTATGAACATCTGCAAAGGCTCAAACCTAAATCAGAATGTGGAGTAATGTCCCAACCACTGGATAACTGCAATATAAGACCCTCTAACCACAATTGTCAGTCTACGAGGGTCGAAATGATAGGCTAACCCTACTGCAAAACAAATTGACTAGGAAGGGGACATTACAGTCCGCCCTCCCTAAAATTGCTTGTCCTCAAGCAATCTCAGCTTTGGATGCTGTAAGATCTCCTTTGACTCCCAAGTAGCATCCTCTACCGACAAATCCTTCCATTTTATCAAATACTCCCTGATAACCCACCTCCGAAGGTGTCTCCCTCTGACATCGAGGATGGCCTCAGGTACTAGAATCAACTTCCCCTCGTCATCAAGGGGTGGCAAAACTGGAGAGGGAATAACATGCTGACCCAACACCTTCTTTAGGCGTGAAACATGGAACACATTATGAACCTTGCTATCCGTCGATAGATCCAACTCATATGCAACCTCGCCCACTCGTCTAATAATTCTGAATGGACCATAGTAATGAGGCTTCAACTTCTTTGTGCCACTCTTCCTCAAAGTGGACTGTCGGTAAGGCTGCAACATGAGATACACCTTGTCACCCACTACGAAAGAATGCTCAACCCTTTTTTGATCAGCATACTGCTTCTGCTGATTTTGTTTCCACTGAATATTATCTCTGAGAGATCGCATAATATCCTGATTATTCTGTAAGATATCTCCTGCATTGGGCACTCTGATATCACTCAGCACTAAGTCCAAGAAGTTGGGCGCCTCATACCCATATAGTGCCATGAATGGTGTCATCTATATTGTCATATGATGAGTGGAGTTATAACAATACTTGCAGAGGTATATCCACTTCACCCAAGCTTTCTGCTATCCAGCTACAAAATTTCGCAAATATCCTTCCACCCACTTATTAACAATCTTCGTCTATCCATCTATCTATGGAGGGTAGCTAGTATTAGGGGTAAGTTCGGTTCCACATAACCTGAATAACTCCTGCCAGAAGTTACTCATGAACCGACTGTCTCTATCGCTCACTATAGTCCGAGGCAAACCATGTAACCTGAATACCTCTCGGAAGAACAGCTCTGCAGTCTGCAATGCTGTGTATGTAGTAGTAATCGGAAAGAAGTGTGCATATTTTGTCAACTGATCAACAACTACATATATACAATCCTTCCCTTGGGCCTTCGGCAAGCCCGTGATAAAATCCATTGATAAACATTCCCACTTCCTGTCAGGAATCGGAAGTGGCTGAAGTAAGCTAGCAGGATAGGTGTATTCTTGTTTGTTCTGCTGACAAACAGGGCACTCTCTAACATACTGAAGAACGTCTGTCTTAAGCCCTTTCCAAGTAAATCGTTCCTGAACCTACTTATATGTTTTGAAATATCCGAGATGGCTTGCCATAGGAAGATCATGAAAGGTTCTCAGAACTATGTTCTTCATTTCTGAATTTGGAATCAAGAAAATACTTCCCTTGTAAATTATCAAGTCATTCACAACGGAATATCTACTATCCTACTCTGACCCGTCCACTATGCCAGAAGCCCACGGGTTCTTGGCATACTCAGCAATAATCCTGTGCCTCCAGTCCTCTGAAATCTGTGCCATAGAATTCAACTGGGGTCGGTGAGACAATGCATCAGCTACAACATTATGTTTCCCCATAACAAAGGAGATATCAAAATCATACTACTGCAATTTTCTGACCCATTTTTGTTGTCGTTCATTTAAGTCTCGCTGTCCAAGGAAGTGTTTCAGGCTATTATGGTTTGTATGCACACTGAATTTTCTTCCCACCAGATATTGCCTAAACTTAGCCAACGCATGCATGATGGCTAACATTTCCTTGTCGTAGATGCTGTAACCCCTCTCAGGTCCCCTAAGCTTCCTACTCTCGAAAGCAATAGGGTGCCGCTCATGCATGAGCACTGCGCAATGCCTTCTCTTGAGGCATCACAATACAACTCAAAAGGCTTCGTAAAGTCTGGCAATGCTAACACTGGACATGAACTCATAATCACCTTAAACCTGTCAAAGCACTCCTGGGCCTATGGTGACCAAACAAATGCTCCCTTTTTTGTCAAATCAGTAAGGGGTGTTGTGTGTCGAGAGAACTCACTGACAAACCGCCTGTAGAAAGCACATAACCCAATGAATCCTCTAAGCTGGGTGAGGTTCTCTAGTACTGGCCACTCAAGTATGGCTCGGACCTTTTCAGGGTCCATACTAACTCCCTTCTCACTGATGATCTAGACTAGATACAATAACTCGGTCATGCCCAACACACATTTGGACTCCTTGGCATACAAGGATTCCCTGTCCAGAATGCTCAAGACTGTATCCAGATGAGCTAAATGCTCCTCCCATGTCCTGCTGTATACCAAAATATTATCAAAGAAAACCAAGACATATCTCTGCAGCTGAGAACTGAAAACCCTGTTCATCGTGGCCTGAAAGGTGGCAGGAGCATTGGTTAAACCACACAGCATAACCGAGAACTTGAAATGGCCACAATGGCATCTGAAAGCAGTTTTTCTATATCCTGCTCTCTCATCCGAATCTGATGGTACTTAGATCTCAAGTCAATTTTAGTGAAGTAGCATGCTTCGTGCAACTCATCAATCAACTCATCTATGCGGGGTATAGGATACCATTTTTTTATTGTTCTCTTGTTTAGCTGGCGATAGTCTATACACATTCTGAGTGAACCATCCTTTTTCTTTACCAATACTACTGATGAAGCAAAAGGTGACTTGTTAGCCCTGATATGCCCCATAGCTAGCAGCTCACTAATGGTCTTCTATATTTCATCTTTGAGACGCTTCGGATGTCTATAAGGAGTGATCATAACAAGCTTTGCGCCCTCCTCTAGCTTGATGATATGCTCAATACCCTTGTTTGGAGGTCTACCAGGTGGGATATCACTAAACACTTTAGAGTGTGTAATTCTCAACTCCTGATCTTAATAGAAACCCTTGTTTCCACTGTAGAAACCCTTGTTTCCCCGTTTTCTGAATCTGACTGTTTTTTTATTGTTTTTGATGGTTTTTGGTTTTTTTTGTGATTTTTGAGCATAAATGAAATAATGCGATTTTGCAAGAAATAGAAAATAAATTCTATAAAAATTGTTCAACTCCGGAAATAACAGAATCTAATGCAAATACTGATGCCAGATTATCTATTTATCTTCTGGAATGATTACAAAGAAGATCCAGTAACATGCAATCAAAAAGGCAATGATTTATTATGAAAGAACCTGGTTTTTCTTGCAGCAATAAATGAACTTCTAGTAATGGTACGGCTGAGATGATTGACCACTTTCCCTTGCGCCAGAAGGAAGAATCCACTCCTAAGGAAATATGCGCCCCTGGAAATGAAGTCTGTCTGCCAAGGATGAAGGCGTTTTGCTCTGGAAACAAAAGTATGGCCTTTCTTGAATGGTACGGCCAGGTACAGAAATGTACGGCCTGAACACAGCAGCAAACAATGAATAAAAACGTACGGCTCCCTCTGGAGTCTCTAGGTCTGAAGGAATAGGCGCCTCAATTGTATAAACCCTGCTGGATAAGTTGCTAATCAAAACCCCTAAATATTTCTTATCTGTGATGCTCTGTAATTTCTTCTGAATGAAGAAATCCCTCTGCCTGGCAATAAATCGGAAGTTATTTCACAACCTCTGAATTGCTTTCACTGGAGATGGCTCGTTCCCCAATGCTCTGAGACTGAAACCCTTGGCTTCCGTGCTCTGGTCAAGACTTGATCAATTTTCAATTCACAATAACCTAATGAGCTCGAATTTCAAAGCAAAACCTTATACTCTCTCAAAAGTGCGATTTCCTTAAAAATAGGGATCATTAAAATAATTCGAACTTTTGATTTTAATCTTTCAATAGTCTCTGCTCAAATTTTTAATTATAAAATATAATTAAAAATTGGCCCCTTCTATGATGGGCGACCCCTTCACTTAAGTTATAATATTAACATATTATAACTTTATATTATATGCTCAATTTAATTAATATTTAATTAATCAATCAAATATTAATAACTCCCTCAAGAAACGTCCGATACACGAACCGTCTGAAGCTGGCAAACCAGGGAGTGATTCTGCACGTGATCAAACTGTACTGCTAAAAATAGCAGGGGTGCCTCTCTGAGTGCCAAATCTTTGCTAAAAATAGCAACTCGGATAAGCGTATGCGAGATGAGCCGGGCAAAGAGCCAAGCGATCAAATCTGCGACAAGCTGAGCCAAGCTCCATCAAGACCCTCTATCCATCCATCAGCTACGAGGGTGCGCCAATAAGCTAATCACATTACTCGAGAGATGTCAACTAGAAGGGTTATGACCAGTCGCCCCTCACGAAATTGCTTGTCCTCAAAAGCAATCTCAACTCGGATCTTTTGGAATATCCTCGCTCTCCCGTATGTAGCATCCTCCCACGAACTAAAATCTCTCCATTTCACTAGATATTCCTGATAGTCCTCCTGCATATTTGTCTCTCTCGTACTCAGGATAGACTGCGGTACTAGAATCAACTTTCCTCCTTCATCTAAGGGGAGGTAGAGCTGCCCGGATGGTACCCACCAGGTGTCCCAGCATAGCCTAACCCGAAGGCATTGATAGATGAAAAACATTGTGGCACCACTGCTCTCTGCCGGGAAGCTCAAGCTCATAAGCCACCTCGCCAACTCTCCTCAGGATCCTGAAAGGACCGTAATACCGTGGCTTAAGCTTCTCTGACCCACTCTTCCTAAGAGTGGACTGACGGTAGGGCTGCAGCATGAGGTAAACCATGTCACCCACCTCGAAATGCCTCTCCGTCCTCTTCTGATCTGCGTATTGCTTTTGCTGATTCTGTGCCTTGGCAATATTCTCCTTGAGAGCCTTCATGGTATCCTGACTCTCCTGCAATAAGTCTCCAGCACTCGGCACTCTACTGTCACTCAGTAGCAAATCAAGAAAACTCGATGCCTCATAACCGCACAACGCCATGAAAGGTGACATCTGAATAGTCATATGGAATGTCGTGTTGTAACAATACTCACACAAATGTATCCATTTGACCCATGCCTTCTGCTGCCCTGCAATATAATTTCGGAGGTATCCTTCCACCCACTTATTTACTATCTCCGTCTGCCCATCTGTCTGTTGATGGTAACTGGTGCTCGGCGTAAGCTCGGTCCCACAAAGTCTGAACACCTCCTGCCAGAAGTGACTCAAGAACCGACTATCTCGTAAAACCACTATGCTCCGAGGCAGCCCATGTAGTGAATACCTGCGAAAGAAGACCTCGCTGCTGTGTAGTAGCGGAGTAGTGTTGTCCAGGAAAGAAGTGGGCTATACTTAAGTTACCCGTCCACAACTACATATATGCAATCTAGCCACAGGCTTTAGGCAAGCAGTAATGAAATCCCATCAGCCGGGGCATTCCCACTTCTGTCGAGAATCCGGAGTGGTTGCAATAAACTGCTTGATGCGTGTTCTCCTGCCCCAATTGCCTTGTAAGCGGGGCGCTCCGCATGCGTATTGAAGAACATCTGCCTTAAGTCCTTTCCATGTGAATGCCTTAAGTCCCTTCCATGTGAATCTCTCCCGAATCTGTCTATAGGTTTTGAAATACCCGGGATGTCCTGCTGTAGGTACGTCATGAAAGGCTCGCATGATAATGTTCTTCACCTCTGATCCTGGGATCAAATAAATCATGTTCTTGTAAATGATCAAGTCATTCACAAGCGTGAACCTGGTGTCAATCGTCGATCCCTCAACAATGCTGGAAGCCCAAGTATTCTTGGCATACTCTGCCACAATCATATGCCTCCAACTCAAATGAACCATAGAGTCTAAATATGGCTCGCGGAAAGAGCATCGCCTACTATTATTTTAAAAATTCTTTGATATATGAGATATCAAAGTCATATGCCCCGCAATTTTCACCCACTTCACTGACGATTGAGATCTTGTGGCTGCCCCAAGAAGCTTTTGCCCCAAACCTGCTATGGTCAGCTTGATGCAAAATTTGCTGCCAACAAGATACCGCTTAAACTTCTTGCTAAGGCATGCATAATAGCGAGCATCTCCTTATCGTAAATGCTGTAAAGTCTCTCTGGCCCTCTGAGTTTATGGCTCTCATATACAATAGGGTGCTTGTCTTGCATAAGCACCGCTCCAATGCCCTCACCTGATGCATCGCACTGAAGCTCAAAAGGCTTCGAAAATTCTGGTAGTGCTAAAACAGGGCATGTAGTCATCAACTCCTTAAATCTCATAAAACATTCCTGTGCCTCAGGAGTCCAACAAAATGCACCCTTTTTCAATAAATCTGTCATAGGGGCTGCATGTCGTGAATAACCATTCACGAATCTGCGATAGAACCCACACAAACCTAGAAATCCTCGTAGCTGTGTAAGGTTTGCCGGAGTCGGCCAGTCTATAATAGCGCGGATCTTCTCAGGATCCATCCGCACTCTCTCTGCACTGATAATGTGACCTAAATATAACAATTCGGTCATCCCCAAATCACACTTGGATTCCTTGGCGTACAAGGACTCCCTCAACAGAATACTCAACATGGTCTCCAGGTGAGCCAAATGCTCCTGCCAAGTCCTGCTGTAAATAAGGATATCATCGAAGAAGACCAATACGAATCTCCTCAGCAGTGAATGAAAAACCCTGTTCATCGTGGACTGAAATGTAGCTGGCGCATTAGTGAGCCCAAATGGCATCACTACAAACTCGAAGTGCCCACAATGACAACGGAAGGCAGTCTTCTCGATGTCCTGCTCACGAACCTTGATCTGATGATACCCTGACCTTAAGTCAATTTTAGTGAAGTAACATGCACCATGGAGCTCATCAATAAGCTCGTCTATACGAGGTATTGGATACCTGTTTTTGATCGTCCTCTTATTCAGGACTCTATAGTCAATGCACATGCATAAGGTGCCATCCTTCTTCTTTACCAAAACAACCGAAGAAGCGAATGGTGATTTGCTAGGTCGAATGTGACCCATAGCAAGTAACTCCTTGATCATTTTCTCGATCTCATCTTTCAGC
Source organism: Sequoia sempervirens (assembly GCA_007258455.2). Taxonomy (NCBI): domain Eukaryota; kingdom Viridiplantae; phylum Streptophyta; class Pinopsida; order Cupressales; family Cupressaceae; genus Sequoia; species Sequoia sempervirens. The sequence continues at coordinate 8,070 of VDFB02144302.1, forward strand.
CTCTTAGGATGTCTATAGGGCGTAATCATAATGGGCTTAGCGCCCTCCTCAAGCTCAATAATATGCTCAATGCCCCTGTCTGGAGGTCTCCCTGGAGGAATATCATTGAATACCTTATCATGCTTGATTCTCAACTGCTATATGTCGGGATGATATTCAGTCTTCTGCTGTCCCTCCTGTATAGGTGCTAATGTGCACTCGGCAGCCCACTCTACCATGTCGTGTCGCATGAGCCTCTCCATCCGACGAAAAGAAATTGTTTTGATGTTGCTGTCCCGAATTGCCTTTAGGATGTGTGTCTTCCCATCAACATCAAAACAGATCTCCATATCCTTGAGACAAAGTGTGACTTCCTCAAGTGAATGAAGCCACTTCATGCCCAAGACCAAATCAATGTCTCCCATGTTCACTACGTAGTAATCAGCCTTGAACTCATAATTGTTCAAGCGTAAGGGGAGATCCTTAATCATTTGCTCACACCTAAGAGTGTAACCATCGGCCACCTTAACCCGAATGCCCTCGAACTCCTCAGTGATGAGTCCGCGTTTCTCAACAAATCTAGCATCTATGAAATTGTGTGTGGCTCCTGTATCAAGAAGGGTAATGACCCTCTGTCCTGCCAACACTCCACGAATCCTGAATGAGCCCTCCTGCTGAATGCTAGATAGGCGTGCCTCCCTCAGACCGAAGCTCGACTGCCTCTCTGCCTTTAGGCTCAAGCCTCTCGACTGGACTCCTCGTGAATCCTCCCCGCTGTTCGAATTCTCGACCGGACTTAATAATACCACATCACTGACATTTGCCTTGCCCTTAGGCCCCACAAAGGACAATCGATTACGGGCCATAGGGACCTTCTTGCAGAGAAGCAGCTTCTTTCCCGCCAGAGATCGCTAGCTTCCCTCGCATCCAAGGGTGGTAAGGTTGATTTACCTTTCAATCGCTCTTAGAATCTGATTTTTCTTTGTTAAAATCAGACTTCTCTCTGTTTTTGTTAAAGCCCTTATTGTCCCTGAAAGAAGAATTGTTTCTGGAGTTGAATCTACTAGACGGTGCTGCCAACTCCATACTACGAGCTTTCTTCATCGCTTCCTGTAACGAAGGAGGATCAAAGGCTTTGATCCAACCTCTCAATGGCTCTGTCAAACCCTCCATGAAAAGCACTACCAGTCGCCTCTCTGAAATATTCGGAACCATAACTGATAACTTCTGAAAGTCACCAATATACGACTCCAAACTACCACTCTGTCTCAACTGAGCCAAGTCTCTGAAGTACGATTCTGGATCCTTCCTGTCAAACCGCTCCACCAACCTGTCAACAAACTCCTGATATGACGTGATGGTGCCACCAGTCGTAAGCTACTCCCTCAAGATGCAGTGTCGCATATTTGATAGCATCCCTCTCAGCCATCAGACGCAACGTGAGAAAAGTGTCTAGCTTACTAATCCATGCCTGAGCTGTGACCTTGCCACTACCGTCGAACATCGCAAGATTGAGTATGTTTGTAGCATGTTTCAGGTCATTGTTCTGCTGTCTAGGTCTCCAATCTTGTCGACCTCTGTGATGCTCTCTCCTCTGTGTAACAAATCTGTCAAAGGAGATCCTCTCTCTAACCTCAGGTGGTACTAACTCCCACTCCTCGTTCGCTGCCATAAGTGTGTCTGCGAACAACTCCTCGTGCTCCTCACCTGCCATAGCCTCATCGGTCTCCTGTCTCACAAAAGTAGGCCTAGTGGGCCTGTCTGCTGTCCGAGAAGCAGTCCTAGGTGCTCTACGTGAACCTGCATCACTCCTGTTATCCTCACGCTGTGGTGACGGTCTCCTCGGTGTACCTAATCTCTGAAGTGCTACTGTCAACTGCTGTAACACATCATTAGACTGCCGTTGACTTGCTCGTAAATCTCTAAGAGCGAGTAGAACCTCTGCATCGTCCTGATCCCTAGGGTTTTGAGGGATCTCTGTTCTAGGATTATCTGTTCTGTCAGCCATATTTCCCGGCTGCCTGTTCAAACCCTGTTGCTTGTCAATCAAGGCTCGCCTGCGTGTATAATACCTGTGTGACCCAACCTCTTCTGGCTGCATAAGAGTGCTAAACCCTCAGGATGGCAGGATTTAGCTCTGATACCACTGTAGAAACCCTTGTTTCCCCTAAACTCTGAATCTGACTGTTTTTTTTTGTTTTTGCGTTTTTGATTGTTTTTGGGTTTTTGTGCAATAAAGAGATAATGCGATTTTTGCAATAATTGATTTAAAAATCTAAATAATCTCAAATAGGTGCGAACTAAGCAAATAGCTATTGAAATAGAGATCTAGCATATTTATTGTTCATTCCAAATCATTACAATGATGGGTTTTTGACATGCAAGTGAAAAGACAAATGAATTGGAAATATTTAAAAACCTGATCTCAGCCGCCTTAGAGAGAAATCAGATCAGTACGGCTATCTAAATGCAAACTCTCCTTTAGCCAGATGATATCCAATGCTCCCAAATGCCAAGCGCCTTCTACTGTGAAGTCAGACTGCAAGAAAGGCAAGCGATCTGCTCTCAGAAGAAAAGTACGGCTTTTTATGAAGAGGTACGGCCTGTATGCAGCAGATGTACGGCTTGAAGCTGCAGCAATAAAGTACGGCCTTTATCTGGAGTCTCCAGATCTGACAAAAATGGGCGCATCTACTGAAGAAACTCTTTCAACTGAATCCAACTCTGAAACCCCTGAATATATTAATCTCTGTGAAGCTCTGTAATTTCTTCTGAATGAAGAAACCTCTTTGCCTGGCAATAAATCGGATGATATCTCACACCCTCTGAATTGCTTTCACTGGAGATGGCTCGTTCCCCAATGCTCTGAGACTGAAACCCTAGGCTTCCGTGCTCTGGACGAAACTTGATCAATTTTCAATAATCCAATAACATAATTCAGCTCGACTTTCAATGCAAAACCTTATATTTCTTGAAAAGTGCGAATTCCTTGAAAATAGGGATCATTAAATAATTCGACTTCTCTCTTTTAATTATTTCAATAGTTCCTGATCAAATTTTTAATTATAAATATAATCTCAAATGGCCCCTTCCCATGTTGGGCGACCCCTTCAGCCAAAATCACTTAAGTTATAATATTTGAAATATTATAACTTTATATTATAAGCTCCAATAATTAATATTTAATTAAATCAATTAAATATTAATATCTCTCTCAATATTTACCCGATGCACGAGCCGTCTGAAGCTGACGAATAAGGAAGTGATTCTGCACGTGATCAATCCATACTGCTAAAAATAGCAGGGGTCCCACGCTGAGTGCCATACTGCTAAAAATAGCAACTCAGGCTAGAAGTGTCCGAAAGAGCCCAAACGAAAGCCAACCGATCAACATCGACAACTAAGCCGAGCCAAGTTCCATCAAGACCTCTATCCAACCTATCACCTACGAGGGTCGATAATAGGCTAATCCCGTTCGAGAGATGTCAACTAGAAGGGTACATGACAAAATCTTCACTAAAAAATAAACTTCGATTTTCAAAAATTTCTAAAAAAAAATAATTAGCTAAAACCAATCAGGTTCGAGCCTGAGCTGTAATACCATGAAAAGATTATTGATATTCATAATTACATGTTAACAAGAGGAGACAGAAGTTCTGTATATAGGAAAGTACAAGACGATGTTTCTAAAGAGAAACAATTGTAAACTGAAGCAAACTAAAGCTAAAAAGCGGAAAGTTGCTAAAAGCTAACTAAGTTAACTATAGACTAATTAAAGCTATGATGACCATTAATATTACATTTAATATTTTAATAATTTTTGTTTTTAAGAGAAAAGTGGTTTAGGGCAGACTAGCAGTTTGTACCAAAGTGTACACACGACTTGTTTTTGCAACACTTACTTTATTTCTTACTTTTTGTGTGTGTTTTGTCACGTAAGTAACACCAGCACACTAACATGTGTTAGTGTCACTTTTAACACTTTTTGCAAGAGTACATGTGGCACACTTTTGTACCACAAATGGCTTCACTTTTTATATCTCCTTCATGTTTTGCTTTCCACTTGACTTGACACTAATGAAGGTTTTGGTACCATTTGATTATGGGTAGTTTTTCCAAAACCTGTTTACACCTTCCAATTCAGATAAAAAAACTCATCTTGTCTATAATTTTTTGTTGAAATTGAAGAAAGTTTATTTTGTTGCCCATTGGTGTGTTGAGGGAGTTTCGTGGCACTTTGTACAAAATGTACAAATTGCCAGCTAGGCACTGGTGCAATTTGGGCCAGTTTGTACACTTTCAAATGTCAAGCTCAAACTTAATCAATTTCTTCCGTTTTTTCTTTTCTTTTGATCTATACCTTCATTGTAATGAGAGTGACAATGTTTCATAGCATTTAGACAATTCTAGAAATGTCAAGGACACAAAACCAACACAAATGACACTCCAAATGACTGAAATGGGGTGAGACGGTGGTAGGGAGAAGGGTGAACAAGGTCGTTTCAGTAGGGGCACAACAAAATCTGAAGGGAGGATTTGCCTTACCCGTAAGAGTTAAATGCTTTGGGCAAAAGAAGAATCTAAATAAAGAGAAAGACAGCCACAAATTTATATGCCAATGATTTTACATTGTTTCCTCACACATAAGGTTCTGTGAAATTTGTGCCTTGTCTGGAAGACTTGACAGTTCCCATATCCAAGCATAGTTTTAACTGGGACACAAAATGAACACAATTGACATATCAAATGATTGAAACTGGGTGAGACGGTGCTAGGTTCAAGGATCAACATAGTCATTTCAATAGGGTTACAATAAAATCTTAAGGGATTATTTACAGGACACATAAGAGTTGGGTAAATACTTTGGGTGAAAGAATAATCTAAATAAAGAAAAAGACAGCTGCCAATTGATATGCCAATTTACATCTGTTGCCTCACACATGAGGTTCTGCTAAATTCGTGCGTTGTCTGGAAGACTTGACAGTTTCCATATCCAGGCATAATCTCACTTGGAACTGTTTTATCACTTTCTTGGGAGATGAGAGCAACTTTGGGTTTGAGGATCTTATTTCTGTTTCAATTAGAATCTAGCAGAACCCATTCGGGACTTACCAAGGTACAGGCAACTTGCATTCTAGTGCTTTTAGCATACAAGCTACTGCTCATAGCCTAATTGACCAGTTGTAGGGCATTGGATGGTTAAGGCTGAGTAATCATGTATATGAATCTTAGGCAGTAAAGCAAGTGAGCTTGGAAATAAAATCCTTAAAATAATGCAGAATACTAAATCAAGGATACAAGTATATTGCTTCATATACTGACTACATTCTTTATGGCTGCAGTGAATCTAATAATTTTGCCAATCTTTTTTCAAGTTTCCTACTATAACTATCTTGCCTAATGTGGGTTCCTTGAAGCATTGAAAACTCTTTTATAACTTTCTTGCTAAGCACTTCTATGCAGAGAAGACTCTCCCAGGGATCGGTATACTATCTAGGATGGATATTTGACATTTGTCCATTTAATTCTCAAAGTCCAGGTATCACCAAGATCGACCTGAAAACTTAATCTGGGCAGCCATGGGTACAGGCGATTTCTGCATGTTGCACTGCAATAAATGTGCTGAACTTTATCTGGGCATCTAAGCTTTCTTTTTCACAGACCTCAATAGATACTAAATTGACCACTTGCTATGATAGCTTCCCAACAAATTTCCATTAGGCCATGATCCTTGTCTGTACTTTTTTTAGTTTATCAGTTTTCAATGACTCATTGAGTTGAATTTCTGTTTATCTGTCTCCAATGCTTCTATGTTTGTATATAGATAGTATTGACTTGCCTCATGACTCCTAATTAAAGCAAACTTAGTCATGATTCACTGATTAAGGAAACTTAGTTTCTACATGTGCATAACTAAAAGCATACAGCCACAAATTTTCAATTATTGAAGTTGATAACATAACATCTACCGTTCTGCATTGTCATCCAGTTAAAACTTTGCAAGGTTTTGCCCATAGCTTATTATCTATGGATCTTTCTTGTTGGATCAAGTAGTAGTTTGTCTGCCTTGTATTATTATGAATGCAATTTGCAGTGATGTTTTGTTTCTTTCTTCTTCTATACCTCTAGCTCCTTTTTAAGCAGTTGTATGGTAGTTTTTAAATGAACATTTACTGATAAGTTGAATGCTGCAAACAGCTCATGCAAGATCTTTGCTATCATTAGTGAAAGAAATGCAAGGTAATGATCAACGGGCTACTTTGCTGCAATTGGTTGATAATTGGAAGACGAAGCATCGGAAAGAAGGTTAGTCATTGTGACAGTTTTATAAATCAAAATTTATTTTCTGTTTGTAAAGATGCATTCTTGTTACCTGAAACAAACTTTGTCAATCTCTACTAACATAAGAAATAGAAAGGAGAGAATAAAATTATTAAAATAGCCAATTATGTCCAGAATAGGTCAATGGAAGTGAAGTTTGAAGCCAGGTCATAAGAACAAAAGCGGTGTGAAAACAACTCCGGGAAAATTTGCTTAAAATTTCAAACTCTATGCACTCAAAGCTGTCTTTTCTTTTTGTAAATGCTAATAATTGTACAATAAAGCATTGTTTCTCTGAGTTTCTGAGAAGAGGTGATGTGAGGACATGGGTACTTGGTTTTAGGGATTACAATTTTTTTCCTGAATTTTAGGGACAGCAGGGGATGGCTGTTAAAATAACTTAAACAAACTAAGAGAAGTTGAAATTTTTGTAAATAAATTTATGTGCTGAATTGGCAATGGCAGTCTTCCCTCTTTTAGCTTTTTAAGAGTTTTTAGCAATTTTTTCCTTAAGTTTTTTCCTTAATTATGCACCAAATGGAGCAGGCTGTTTAGTCCTGAAAAAGGGGATGTCTCCTCCAGGGCCCCAATCCCTGGGAGGACACCTGGATCTCTTGGGATGCTTTCCCGTCAAATGTTGCAATAAAATTATAAACTAAATTGCATTTTATACAAAGAAAGTTGAGCAAAGGACATTACATCCAAAGAACTAGACAGGAAATAGAATATGATGCATAAACTGTCAATCAAGTAACCATGATTATTAAAATCAGTCCTATAAAAGGATAGTAACAAGTGGATACCAGTAAAATCTTACATTGAAAAAAGCAAGATTAAAAACGTTAAATTCTTTGTCTCGCTGTTACAGTTTATTCCCATTCATGTGAGGATCAAAATGGTTTTCAGCTACATCCTTGTAGCAATTGATCCTGGGGAGGAGGTGAGTTATAACTTATAAATTCTTTCACTGAATATTCCCCATCAGCTTTGTGAAGTGTCTGCTGGTAGGACAGTAACATCCCATCTATGTCAGCTGGTCTTGCTGTCTATAAACATTTGTGCAGTAAGGAGAACAGTTTGATTTTTATCATTCCATGGTGGCAAGATCTGTATATGATCTCAGGGAACAAGGAGAAGCTTCTAAAACTCTCCAAACTATTTTGTATGGAAGAAAAACTCTATTGTTGCTTGAAATGGAGTTTATGAGGCCTTTGGGAGCAGTGTTACAAGACTCGGACTTGCCTCAGAGACGGCAAGCTGATTTTTGACTTGGACTTGGACATGGACTCGACGCCCAAACTCGATGTGGTCTTGACAAGTACTCGGTAAATGAAAAACCCAAGAAATTCAGAGATTTTTAAGGGTTTAAAACTTGTTTCATGCACCCTTTAATAAATAAACCTTAAAGACGTAATAACCTCATCAAATAGAAATTACTTTGAGCACATATGCAAACATACATCAATCACATAAGTATAAACACAAATTTTAGCTGAAGGAATAACAATAGTAACACAATTAGATATATAAATGTTGTCAAATGTATACAATACTCATGGAATATGAAATCCATGGCATCAAAAGTTCCAAACAAATATCAAAACAAAAGCTAGAAGTCTGTGGCTCAGATGAGCTTGCATCACTCGACCCTCCTATGTGGGCATCTAAGATAGGTCCTAGATGTTGATGCAAGTATGATATTTACCTATGTCTCAATGACACCCACACCAACATCCAAGGTTTCTGCTCGTGCTCTATCCTCCTCTGCCATGGCTACTGCCTCTACCTCTATCCACCTGGTCTACCCAATTGAGGTCCTCATCACTAAAGATAGGATTCTTAGCCTCAGTTATCCAATTTGATTGTGGATCAACCTCCTCTAGTAGTCAATGCGCAAAATCTATCTATGGTGAAGGTGAAGGTTGTAATGAACATAAACTAGATCATTAAACCTTTGCACTAACAATCTATTGCGCTTCTTGGAGTTTATGTGCTCAAAAATACCCAATTGTGCTCACAATCTGCAGCACTGTATGGTTGGCTCAGTACTCGAGTTGCAATTCTCTGAAGATTTGGTACCTTAGCACCAAATCTTTCTCACCATGCATCTAAGATGAGAAAAAAAATCAATCTCATTGTCTAACTTTAAGTTTCAATATTTAATAGTAATAGAAAAAAAGGAAAAGTTTAATTTTTAAACTTATATTATGCCCTTAATAAATTTTTACTTAGCTGTAATGTAAACCGAGTAGCCTTGCATATATCTTGTGCACATCAAAAAATCTGAATCTCGGTGACTATTTGTGCTCCAACACTAGAATCAAGCATCATTGTTCTCTAAAAGTGTAGAGCCCACTCAGAACCTCCTCATCCCCGTTGAAATCAGGGCAAAATTGGAATGCTAGATTGAGGAAATATGTAGCTGTGTGTAGGGGCTTGTGAAGTTGGAGGTGTCATCGTGAATCAATTATTTTCCAAATGGGGTGATACTTATCATCGACTCGCCCATAAATGGATCTAATGGTCTATTTGGCCCTATCCATGCCCTCATATATGTAGCCCATTATGGGCTTATCCCCATCAACAACTCATAGGCGAACCACTAAAGGGTTTGTGAATTGCAATTATTGTGGAACATTAGCATAAGAGTCAACAAAATAAGAAAATAAAATAAAAATAAGAATGAAAATATAATGTAAAATTAGTAATTACATTTACCTTTACGATCTTCACAGTAGGTACCCATAAGTCTTGCTCATCAAAAATCCAATTTTCCAGATTTTCGCCTGCATCGATCTTACCATATAATGAGGAAGTCCACTCCTCACTAACTAACATGCGCCTCAAAGCTCCCTTTGTCTGCAACAAGGATTATAATATGATGAAATTGTTGGCAAATTGGGTTATTAAATCCTTTTTCCTTGTGAATTGCCTCATTAGGTTAAGGACCGATGTGTGATTGTATATGAATTTACAAATATTTTTTGCTATCATGGTTTGATCCATGCAATCTTGCCAAAATCCTCCAATATGAGGTCAAGGCAATGAGTAGCACAAGGAGTCCAAAAAATTGATGGGTGCTTATCCATCAGTAGTCTACTTGCAACAAGATAATTTTCTGCATTATCTCTAACTACTTTACCACATTCTCCTCACCCACATCAGCCAAGACTCCCTCCAAAGCTTCACAAAAGGAATTTAGCATTATTGGTGTTCCTTGATGCATCAATAGATTTTATGAACACTGTGCCACCTAGAAAGAAACAAAATCAATGATTCAACAGGGCATAAATTAAAATTCTTGATTCTTAATCACTAATTCAATGCATTTTAGGAAGTAAAATCACCTGAGGAAGAAATAAGAAAATTGAGTAATATTCTATTTCTTCTATCCGTCCAACCATCAATCATGATGGTTCGACTCTTTCTTTCTCCATATGTGTTGTTGCTCCTTTATTGTGGCTTTCACATCAGCCACCTTTTGTGACAAAATGGGGCCCTTTATCTCCTCATCATTAGGGGCTTTGAACCTCGCCCCGTAAACAGTAATAGCATGAACCATGTTTTTCCAATAAGGAGACCGAACACAAATAAATTATATAAAATAAGTATTGTGAAATGGACAATTTGAATTTGAATTCAACATAGCTCTAAATATAAAAATTGAAGAGACAAAGAATCAACTATCAAGCTATATGTTTTAAAACAAAACAAAAAAAAAATACTTGGCTGCATGGAATGGAATGTTGCAATAGAACCAAAAGCCTCCAATTGCACTTTTGGTTGCATCATGTTTATCTTTGTTCCAACCCATGCTTTCAAGTAACATTTGGGAACTCGGAGTAGTGCGTGGAAAAATATATGAATCCAACCTAGATGCATGAATTCTAGGCTTAATGCTAACTTTGCCACTGCCACTGCCACTGCCACTGCCATTTGCATTGCCACTGCCATTAGCACTAGCACTAGCACTTTTAGCCCCCGAAGATGGAGGAAATGTAAGAATGGAAGAGAAAGAGTTTCCAGTTCCACCAATGGCTGCCATCTCCCCTCTTTGCTTTCTTTTTAGTTTTTTTTTGCTGCTCAAAGGTTTCCAATTGAACTTGCACTTCACGCATAACCTCAAAAGGTACTTTTGGGCATGGATTAATATCTCGGGTTGGTAGATGTGGAAGATGGTATTTCAATCTATCAATGCCTCGCCAAAGCATAGTTGTTTTGCAATGAAAACATGTTACCTATCCTTTCTTTTTCCCAGAGATAATAATAAAATGTTTCCAACAGGGGTCCTTTCTAACTGGAGTTCAAGACATTGTGATAGAAACAATTTATAAAGCTAAAAAATGCTTCAATAACACATAAATAGAAAAAAATTAACATTCATGGTTTATAGTTAAATTAATATAAAATAACCTAAGGTTTGCAACTATAAAACTAATTTTTTTACAAAACACCTATGGTTTGTCCAACAAAAAATTTAAGCACACCTAGGGTTTGTTCTTTGTTCCACTAAAACAAAATACAAAAAAAAAAAAGAAAATATGTAGAAGAGGAATGAAATTTTGATTACAAAAAAAAAAATCCCTCCAAAATTCAAATTTGCCTCTTAGATCTTCCTTGAAATCAATGGTGAGCTCTTTCCAATCCTTTGTAGACTCCTCTAGATGCACCAAAAGTTGCTGGAAAGCTGCCCGAATGTGATTCAACCATCAATTTTTGTTCAATCTCTTTGTTGGTTTTCTTTCAATGAAAATCAATTTTGACTCAAATCTCTCTTTTTTCCTTCTTTGGCTTGAAAATGAAATGAAGTGCCTTTTGGGGTGAATGAGACAAATATAAAACAAAAAAGTTTAAGTGATTTTGACTGTTTATGTTTTTTTTTCATGCTTTTATTTTTTTCCTGTTGTGGCCGAATCTTAGGCTTGAGGCTCTCCCAGACCCAACAAGTTTGGCAAGTACTCGGGAGGAGTCTCCCAGATTCACTGAGCCTAGCTCGCCTTAGAACTCCCTAGGTCTGGGCGAGTCCGAGCGAGTTTTGTAACTTTGTTTGGGATTACCTTGTGGACACATCTAGAGGTTCCGACTAGATTGTGTGCATGGAGGATGACTACCGTGGGGAATTGGTGGTTCGAGGTGGTCCAATCCCATGGGCATCTTCTCCACTTAACATTGTACACAATGAAATCTAAATCTGGCATCTATCCACATATCTTACAGTCATTATGAGAACAATGTACTAGGTACTCATTCATTTGTTCATACATTGAATTCAATAACTCTACAGGCTTTCGCTTAAAGCCTATGTAGGGAATTGCTAACTTTAACTTTATTAACCCTAGTGACTTTCTTTCTCTCTGTCATTACCAATATATGGAATCCTGTCAATGCTTATTCATGCTTACATGTCTCCTTAAACTCTACTAGGCCATGAACTTTATAGCCCCCAACAATGTTTACTGCCCTATTTGATTAAAGGAATACACAAATTAATAATAGAGATGACAATGCATACTAGATA
>VDFB02144303.1:0-16609 GCA_007258455.2 Sequoia sempervirens
AGTATGTGCTACCCAATCCAATGCGGAGTGAGGGGCGACCATATGACGGAGTGATTACAGAAAGTAAAGCTTGAATTGAAATGCTGAAAGCTGAAAACTACTCAACACCCAGAATGTGCTTGCTCACCCAGAATGGGAAGTAGCTACCATAGGGCGGAGATTTATCTATTACAAACTTCAAATGAAATTGAGAATTACAACCAGATTTGCACAGGAAAGAAAGACTGCCAGTACTACTGTCAGTTTTACAAATTAGAAGTATTCGCCTGCCAAACTCTTGTGAAATTACAGGATCAGTATTACATCATTGAGAACCACTCGTATCTTGGATAGTGATATCAAAACCACAATGCTTTCAAGGATCAAATACTGATTTCTGTTTTCTGTTACAAATCTGCTCATTAAATGCATAAACAGCAGTCTAATGAATGACTTAAATGCTCATATCTTCCACATATGACCTCCGATTGACTAGAGATTAAATGCACTAAGCCTTAACCAAGTAGACGCCTAAGATGAGACCCTGAAAATAGATCTAAAACCCACACATGAATCATGCACGAATCCCAATGCCATTAAATGGTACGGCCCAGCTGAAGAATTCGACTTGGCATTAAAAATTCAATACACAACATTAAAATCTATAAATTGGAGAAAATGAACGCTCCTTACAAACTTAAAGATTGATGCAATACCCAGAACTAGCATTTTTGTATTTTTTGAGATATGAGTAAAAACATGGATCTGCTGTATCAAATCAGCAACTCCAGAAAAGTTATGAAATGCAAAAACTGAACTTCAAAGCAATAACTCTACAACAATGCAAAACTTACTATAAAACCACTCAAAAATCGAACCTCTCCACTAGGTGTTGTCTCTCAAGCACGAAGTCGAGCCCAGACTAGGAGGCATTCATTCCTCGAAGAATTCCCGCAACCATTTCGGCAGCATAACATTAGCATAGACCAAAGATGGTGAAATGATGCTCAACTCCTTCCTTTTATAATTTTCCAGTTGACCTCTCAAACCCTAAAATCTGCTTTTAGGTCAAAATCCACTCTCCTCAAGGATGGGCGCACTTTCTCTTCAAGTCTTAAGAAATGATATTTTAAATGAATATCAACTTTGATAATTACGCCCCTCATAACATTGCTTTGACTTTGGGAAATATTAAAATAATCTTTTAATGAGGGCGCCACCCTCAAAGACCCCCTTTTTTAAAACAACATTAAGTCATTAATCTAGGCCCATGGTCAACGTTAAAATATAATATTCAAAACGTGACTTTTTAATTAAATGACTTAACTTATCCCTCCGGATGTGCCCTGAAGCCAATACTGCGCCAAACATCTGACCAAACTGAAGCAGGAAGTCAACCGAGCTGAACTCATTTGGAAAGGCACGCCAAAAATAGAATTTGCCAAAATAGTAAATTCAAAATTCTCGAATGCCGGAGATGAACATACCCTGCGAAGCTCTCAGAAAACCAGAAAGAATCACGCCATTGAATCCATCATCCTAGAGCAAGGGTGCCTCCTCAAAACAGGAAACCCCATCTTCCGTCTAGCCGGTTCTACTGCCGAGAGCGAAGACCAGCAGTCCTTTGGGAAGATCGGGTTTGAGAGGGGACGATGCGAGGACTCTCGAAGTGCGGTTGGCGGTCCGGCGGAGTCGACTCCACGGACTTTCCGGCGTGTGTCAGAGTGGTCCGTCTTCGGTTGCTCCGACGCACGGTCATGGCGTCGGTGGGAAATCTGCCGTTACAATGGTGAAGCTTATGAACAACTTCTGCTTCACATGAAGAATCATCAGATTGGCCTTGAAGCACTTGACTCACACGAACTAGGGCAGCGCTAGTCCCACACACAAAATCATCTTCAATACCATCATTAGGTGTTATAACACAAGATGGCTTAGTTTGCTCTTTGTACTCTTCATCCAACCCAGCTAACTTACTGGATGATGTGATGCATTTTTCATGTAAAGATGTTGGGACAGTGTTAGGGTCAAACACATTATCCTCAAAGGAATCCATTTTCTTCTCACAAAGCTTATCAATGACAATCTCTAAATCACCCACATAGAGACTTTTGCAATTTTCACTTGTAACATCTATTAATTGCTTTTCCTTGCAGCCTAGAGTGTCTTCATATTGGAACATAACATTGATTCCATCTTCTTCATTTAACCCACATATGTGTTTAGGAATCTAATCCTCTTGACATGAAAAGCAACGCTGCTGTCTTCACATTCGGTTTTTGCTCTTTTTGGGTGATTCCGAAACCTATATACCAAATGAGATTAGTTCTTCTTCAGTCAACTGTTCCTTGAACTTCTCAATTTTCTGCTCAACCAATCTTTTTGAGAAATCATAAGCTGTGGTTGAGACATGTTGCTCCTTTCTTCAAATGACCAACAAATCTGAGTGCAACTATTTGCAATTATCATCATCTTCATCTAAAATCAGGGACAAAATAGTTAGCATACTTGTTTTAACATTGTCTAAATGTCGTTTTTTGATTCTAGTCAAGAAGCAGTGGAACAGTTGAAGAATCAAATCATCACACCTAAGATCAGTCATAAAGACACATGATCCAACTCTTGCCATCATTTCTAAAATTTTAACTCTCTTTCCAAAGGTATGGTTTTTGACATGATGTAAACCATGAAATCTCTTCACAATCAGCTGAAGTATTTCCCTCACAATTGCATCATCATAGGGTGCTTTAGGGGCTGTAATTCTTGTGACTTCACTAATGCAAGTGACAATGACAAGTCTTACCTATTCATCATGATGTCTCATAAGCATTGACTTAACCAAAGAGTGCACCAATGGAGTCATAGCTTGACACATCAACTGAGAAGGTAATTGATCAATCTTGCATAGACAATTTCCTGCTTCCTCCAATGTGTTGAGAAAAACTTCTTTTGACTGGGGTAAGTGTCTAGCTTCTTACCTATAAGTTTCAGCTTCTCTTGAAAGACTTTGGTAGCCTCCTCTTCTTTCAACTATGTGTTCCATCTCTTTTCAAAATCAACCTGATTTTGCTTCATAGATTCAAACAAAGAGTTCACTTGGTCACTAAGAGAAGCCTTTATGCCCAACTTAAACTCTTATCTTAAATTGACTACCTGACGTCCAGACACAAAAGAAATGCAAGCTATAGCTGGAAACCTCGATTTTGATCAGAATTTTCTGCTATGCAAATCTGGTGTTGAATCCCACTGGTTGGCAGAGTCAATGGCTCTGATACCACTGTAATATCCCCTCCAGTATTTGCACGATATTTTCCGATATCTCAGTTTGATACATGTTTCATTTTGTCAAACAGTTCGCTACTAACTGAGTTGTGTGTTTCGATGATTTTGATGTTTGCAAGTTCACAAAAAATAAACTCAGAAAAAGACAACATCACATTTACAATGCTTCCAAATTAAGACCAAATCAATACATTTGCTGTGGAATATAACTTAAACATACATATTTCTGTTCTATAACATGAGCAGCGATAAGCATACTCAAATTAGTCCACTGATATTACATTCATTACAGTGATATTGGTGTATTTGAAAGTCTGGAAACACAGTGTGCATACAAGTTCTCTATCTCTGGTTTAACATGAGCAGATTCAACATTAATATTTTCATCTACATTTGCTGATAGATGACTGAGATACAAATGTATGTAACTGACATAAGCTACAACCAGTATATTATCAGACTGTGCAATAGCAGTAGGCAGATTTACATAGTTGCATTGAACTGTGCAACAACATTGATAGTATGCAGATGAATGTACTCAGGACAGCAATGAAGATATTACATTTAATTAACATTCTGAACCGAGCAGCAACTAAGAACAATATATATAGATAAATATTACTCAGAGATGGAGATGATCACGCCTGGGCCTGTCATACACTCGCAACAGCTTGAGAAGTGAATATTATACCATTTGCAAAGCCAACATGAAGGTTGTCACCCTTCAAGCGTCTCTCCTACAGGCAGTACAAGTCCTCAAAATCACTACACAACCTCTAAATGCAAACTCAGAATTGATTAGTGACTGCTGCGTCTGAAGCTGAAGGTTCACACCCTCCACATATGCCAGTCGCCGTCCTTATGGTATCGCAAATGCTTTGGTAAAGGTGTTGGAAGGTGAAATTAGATGGCGCCATTCATTTCCTGCCAAACCCTCACAGAAAATACCAACGTCCAGCCATAGATTATAGATATTATAGCTGCTCAACAATATGAAATGCAATAGAATCGCCTGGCACTGAAATAAATGATAATGACACACTTCTAAGGCCCACGACCAGACTGTGACTTTCAATCAGCAATAGAAAAATCCCTCAAAACCAATCGACCAGCAGAAAGCCTTCAATTTCATCAAATGCAAATGATTCAATCTTCAATCCCCAAGTTTGTCTCCGAAGGAGACCCACAAACTTGTGCAATATCGCCCACAATGGAAGACCTCAAATGATCACCCCTCAAACCAGCTAGGGTGGAATCGTTTCACCACAGAAATTGATCTTCCCCAGGGGGCTTCCATTCTCCAGAGGTTGAGATGAATCAGGTTCAATCTCTTGAGCCACAAGGGTTTCAATTAGAGAAATAGAATAAACTTCAACAACCCCAAATGAGCTCTCATAACCTCCTTTTATACTTTTTCCGCCAAACACTCCAGAAGCTTCTATTTATTATTCACTTTTTAATTAAAACTCCCCTTTAGCATCAGGAAAGACCTTTTTATTAAAGTAATGATAATTTGACACACAAGGTACCCGTTTAATAGAGCCTTGATTTAAAACATTTCATCCTGGTTCCGACAAGTTGTAACACTAAGGTGCCTTTTAAATATTTTAAATAATATTTAGCAATCTTAGTGAATTAATGAAAATATAGCCATTAATATACTCAATTTGCAAAAATTGCCAAAAAGCATCAAAATAAAAAACTGACTGTACATTAGTGATTTTGATGAAGAATAATGATAAATAAAGCTAACTGGGTGAGTTTTATAAATAGAAACTCCCTCCAAGAATCTTGGATCCGAAATCGAAGGCCAAAAATAACGTCTGAAAGCATCAAATAACTATAAACCATCTGAGTTCACTGGTAACATTAGATTACCCTTCTGATCAAGCATACACAAACCCAGAAAACCATCTCCAACTGCAAAGCAAGAGAACTCTAAAATGGGGACATTATAGATTGCCCAAACTCAACATTCTTCTCATTTGAGACCACAAGTCAATCTTGCTAGGCTACTGAATTGATTGAAAACAAGCATACTTGCAACACTCCAAGTCTGAAATGGTCAACTTGAGGTCTGATTTTTGAAAAGTCAACACCCAAGAAGAACAACTGTTGCAACAGTGAAAAACATCAGCCAAAATGGAATATCTGCTCATGTCCATGGCTAGGAAAGTCCTCTCAAGTGTCACCAACTCACCATAGAGCCAACCTTTGGTCGGAATCTCTGTCCAATCCTTTGGTGGGGACATCAATGGACTCATAAGATGGCTGCAAAGAGAGGTAACATCAACAATTTGTCCATGCATACGATCCCGGGCATGAAAAAACTCTCTCCAAGTGACTTCATCAAGTTGGGGCTGCCAACAATTCATCAACTTGTGTGACATAACCCAAAGAGATTTGTGGAGTTTTGAGACCTCTTCACAAGGGCTCACAACACCAACATTGTCATATTTAAGATGATACTTCATTCCTTGCAGTGCATCCACAAGGCCAACCTCCTTATCACAAGGATCCAATCCATCACACATCATCATAGGAAGAAAAACAATTAGAGATCATGGTTCTTCTATCATCTTGTCTTCATAATAATGAGCTTGAAATCTCCTTTCCTTGCTGCTGTAATGAAATTTCCAGCAGCTACCAAACCATATTTTGATAACATCTTGGTTTCAAAGATGTTGATCCAACACTTCCCATGTGGGAACTTCATCCTCAACCCCACTTATGCATTCACTATCTAGCAACCTTGGAAGATTACCAATCACAAAGTTTGACACGTCCTCATGATTTGATCTTAAATCGTCAATAAGCTGGGAACCACACTCCATCTCATGCTTGGAAACTTCACCAGATGTCTCATCTTCCATCGCAAAGAGTGGATTATCATAAATTGACTTTGCACCCACTTCAACAAGAGGATTACCAAGAATTTGAAAGTCATCCCTTTCATCTTGCTGAAATCCATCTTGTTGATCCAAATTTGTACGTGCAACTTCTGATTTCTTTGGGAAGCCCTCTGAATCAAACTCCTCTTGAAGAGTATCAAGCTCATCAATTACTTGCTTGATTTCTTTAGCTCTTTGTTCATTCTCTTGTTCTTTGGAAAGCTTGGTATCGGCTAGCTGATCTTCTACCTCCATTAGTGCCATCCGAGTATTTTGTAACGTGTCTTTTGTTGAAACAAGCTCAAGAGAAAGTTCATCAACCATTCTCTCCCTTTTTTTGAATGCACTAATAGCCTTCTTTGCAAATTTGATGTCATTATCTTGATCTCTAATCAATTGCAAGTGCTCTTTTTTCACTGTTTCCAAAGAGTCTTTGATAAGATGCAAGTTTGAGGAAGTAACTCTTCCCTCAACACCATTTTGCATGAGGATTTCAATGACCAAAAGCATAAATCCTTAAAAGATTGCAATTTTTGCGATTTTTAAAAAATCCTTAGGCTTGCCAATTTTTTCCCTGATTTTTTCAAGATTTTTTTGTAGACCGTTGATTGGAAAAAAATTGTTGGAAATTGCAATTTTTTTTTGCGTTAAAATCACAAAAAAATCGCCATAAATTGTGCTAACAACTCCCACATTAAAAAACCCTAAATTTGGCACGTTTTTTGCTATAAATCAGGGTCGCGATAAGTTAAGGGTGACCGCCATCGACTCTGCAGTCTTTCCTAAATACACGCGTGAACAGGTTCCTTTCTGCTTTGAACTTTAAGCTTGCAGTCTTGTCAATACACCCTAAAATAAAGTAAACCATAGTAAAATAAAGCAGGGGATTCTTCCTTAATCAAAATAAGGAATTCCGTCCATTTTCACTATTTGTGCTTGTGTAAGGTGACCTTATAAATGTTGATAGCATTTACCACCTCCATGCCAAGAAAACTTTAGAAGCTAACTTTGATGACCAAGTTGATCAAAACTGTACTGAAACTTGCACAAAGAATGAGTAGTCTACACCAAATCAGTCCAAATTGTAAATAAATTTGTTGTATCATTTTAAGTTCATTGTCTGTTTAGATGTTAGGTGATAGGCTTGACTTTATTGCCCTCAAATAAAACATTGATGAAATTTTTCCCAGAGATTTTGAAGTCCTCATACGGCCTAAAAGTTTGTCCCAAGGTCCCCCAAAAAAACCATTTTGGTACCTATACAATCAATGATGATACTACTTTGTCTCTCTTTTTGTCATAGATTAATCATCATTTAAATGTCAAGTCAAATCAGTTATAGTCTTCCCCCTGTCAAGTTGTAGGGTTGTCATGTTTTGGTCTAGTTGTTTAGCTAACTCTTGCAAAATGTCCAAGGTTGTACTTTTCCAAAATGAAAAAAGATGAGGTTCCTCATTGATGATGATTGTAGCAATGAAATGAAAGTATGTAAATGTCTAATACTAAATCTATAACCTGCATAGCCTATAGGCACTGCACTTTACATAGAGAATATTAAAAATAATTTCGATTCATTGTCAAAACTTATAAAATAGCTCTTGAAAGATTTCAATCCCGCATCCATTTTTATGCCAAGCATGCAGATTATGTCTGTAATCAAAAGACATCATTTTGCAAGCTTGAAATCAGAGATAGTGCATTACCCTGAATTCAAACTCCATTCTCTGATTGCAAGCTTGCACAACTTTAAAGAGTATCTGCCTAAGATTTTAACCCTTAGCCAATCCTTTATTTTATCACACTTAACTTTTTCATCCTCCACCTTGTTTCATTCATGTCATTGCTTTCTCAAGGCTTTTGGTCACTTGTATCATTTATGAACTCCTTCATACACTAACCTTTTCCACTTTTCTCAAATGTCATTTTTGTAAAGATTTTACATTACAATTGATTCCATATCTCACATATACACTACTCTATTGTATGAGGTGCTCCAACCAATCTTTAGCTTGCAACCTAAGAAAGAAACAAATGCCTTTGAGCTCAAGAAACATAAACTTGATAAACAATACGCAAGCTTTCCACAATTCATGGGTTAAAATCTCTATTTTATTTGCTCTTTGTATCTCTATGCTATGGAAATGACCTTAAATTTAAAAAAAGAGTAGCTTTTGTCTCCTCTGCAATTTTTTACCTTTTTTCAAATCTGATTTTTTCAAAATATCGTGAACTTTTGGTTGGCCGTTTTTTTCCCCAAACGATTTTTGCTGCTATGATCTTGTTGTACCCAAAAATTTTTTTTGCTTCCATAAGACATTTTTCTTAAAATGATCTAAATCATGTAAAATTTTGTCAAAAGTATGTTTTAGGTCAAACCAAACATAGGCTTTTTGTGGGTTAGTGTCAAGGAAGATGCTTGCAAATTTATGAGAATTTGAAAATTAGGGTTTGAAATCCCTATTTTTAGGAAAACCCCTAAAAATAGGACCTTTTCGGAATTGATTGAAAATGATTTTGATAGGATAAATTGACTTCATGATCACACAGGTCAAGTCAAAATCACTAAAAGGTTTGTTTTACTTTGGTGGGTCTATTTTCATTTTTTAGGAAGAAAGCTAGGACCTCCGTAGCCATTAATGATAGAATGGCCATGAAATATTCCGAGCCAATTTTTATTTTATTTTTACCAAGTACACAACAATGCAGAGAGCACCCGTTAGGGTTAGATAATTCAAACCAGCAGATTACAAATAACTTGTTGCCAAGAATGCGCACTCAATCTCAACAAGAGATAGGCTGTCATATGGCAAGAGGATCGTCAATGCCTTAAACAAAATGCAACTGAAGGTAACTCTAACCAAGAATGTGTCCACGAAGGACGATCATATGGTCAGAGGATCTTCTACGCTACAAGTACTGGAAACAAACTCAACACCAAGCATGTGCTACCCAATCCAGTATGGAAAGGAGGCGACCATATGGTGGAGTGCTAAGAATTACAATGCAATTAAGGGAAATAAGCAAGAATGCTGAAGTACTCGACGTCAAGAATGTGCTTTCCAACCCGAGACGGAATGGGAGCTACCATATGACGGAGATATAAAGAAAGACAATAGACTGGGCAAGGATTAGTCTCTTCCACGAAATGTAGGAAATATAAATAAGAGCTTACAAATGTGAATATTGGCTGGTTAGTACTACTAACAGCCTTACAATGTAATATATCTCCTGCAAGCACGATGGATTAGAGTGATAATCACACTGTTGAAATGTAGAGCTACTCCAGAACGATTAATATGACTAAGACAGACAATCCCAGCCCTATTAATAATTTTACTAAGTCTGATATGACAGATCTGCAGTTAAGAATGGTGAAAACAGCAACTCCAGAACTCACTTAAATGCTCATATCTCTCTCAATACTCACTCATTTAACTTGAAATCAGTTGCAAAACATTCTAATGATGATGACAATGAAGATGGATCACAAAAACTTCTCACAAAGACCCCTATTTATTTTGCACGACTTCCAAAGCACTTACAAAGTGAAATTGCCTGCAAGCAAGGGCGATTTACTTTAGATAATTCATAGACTTCAAATAAAATTCTGGAAACTTGCACATATGGTCGCCCTACATAGGAAAATAGATTGGAACAGTACCCAAAACAATATTATTTATGTTTCTTGAGTTGTGAGTAAAAACAACCTACAGCCATACAAACCAGCAACTCTAAAATTGACAGAAAATACAATAACTCAACTACAGGAATGTGAGAAGAACCAACTACAATGAAAGGAAACCAACTACAACTAAACCTCTCAACTAGTTGTTGTCTTTCAAGCAAGAAGTCGAGCCAAGCTAGGAGGTATTCATTCCTCGAAGCAATCCCAAAGCCAATCCGGCAGCATAACTTTGCAAATTCATCAGATAAACAAAATGAGGACCCAGAGCTCCAATTTATAACTTTAGAAGAGCTTTCTAGAAACCTCCAAGAAGGGCGCCACCTCAAAGATTCTTTTAGGTCATTGACTTGTCTTTTGTCTTCACCCTCTGGATGGCGTACTTGCTTAAGAAGATAAATTTCACTTTTTAAATAAAATATTTGGCTCACCCAAAGTTGGCGTCCAAACTCCTTGAGCAATATTTGGCTTTAGAAATATTAAAATATTTCCTCCATGTGAAAATACCCTTCAATGTCCCCCTTTTAAAGACAATATTAATTCATGATGCTAGAACAAGGAATTATAATGTTAAATTATAACATTATAATATAAAATATCTTATATCACCATGGAAATGCATCAGAAGCCAAATTCAACCATACCGTCTGAACAGACTGCCAAAGTGGAGCCAACTAATTAGGAGTCAACAAGTCAACTGCTAAAAATAGAATTTACTAAAAATAGTAAATTCATGTAATTGCTCAGAATGCCGAACTGAAACCACCAACGCGAAGCTCTCAGAAAACCCAGAAGGAATCCGCAATCCAAGTTCAACAATTCCAAAAGAAGACTCCGCAAAAAGACGAAAACATCCTCCAAGAAGTTTGGAAACCCTGATTCGAGCTTCTGCTTAGCCTACGAGTTTCCAGAAATAGGCTAAATCCAAATGAAGAGCGTCGGGCTAAATTGGGGACATTACAGTCCACCCTTCCCAAAATTGCTTGTCCTCAAGCAATGCCACCACAACTCTAGAAAAACTCAAACTGCACCAAACCAAACCAAGTACAATCCCAGGGTCCCATATCCGTCTAAAAGAGTACCCACCATGCTGATGTTGCACTACTCTGATCACAATAGTGGAACCATAATGGCCAAAATGCTTTGAGTCAGCAAAATCAACAATGCCACTGTCTATCACAAACCTAGGCATTGGAAAAGATAGTCTACTCAACTCAAAATTGTAATCCTCAACATGCCTCCATAAGGTATCTAACACAACCATGATTGCAGATGTGACCTCTCCAAAACTTCTTGCAAAGAGGGAAGCAATCCTTTGCAAGAGTTCATCAAACTCTAACTCATGACTCCACATGAGTCTACTATGCCTCCCCTGCATTATTCTGATGCAACCATGAAGATTACTAAAAACTCTTACAATTCCCACTCCAAGAGCCTCAGAATGGTGAACCAAAGCATGTGAGAGTCCGCTGTCCTGAACCAACACTGAGAGTAAACTGTCAAAGTTTCCATCACAAACCATCATAAGATGAATTTGGAGAGTAGGAAAGGTGTGAAGGAACAAATAATTGCTGCTGATCAAGGCTGGGATCAACATAGTGCAATCTAATACTAGAGTCCTACACGAAGGAAAACAACAACACCACTCAAATTCCCAAGTGTGAGCATGTGAGATGACCATCGAGCTACAAGGTGACACCTCCAAAGTGGCAGGAAAACAAACTAGAGCAATGTCCAACTGAAAACTACCACCTCTTTGACAAGTAGTGATGGAAAAACTCTCCCAAACGAGAGTAACTCCACAAGTAAGGTGGCTGGTCTGCCTCCAATCAACAAACTCGTGTCTCAAAATCTGCCCTTGTCTTAGCCAAGGATCACTGCCAAAAGCAACCAACTGTTTATTTCTCCAACCCATACTCAAAATTATTCTCCAATCCATTTGTTGATGAACAAACGAACCCATCAAGTGGCAAACAAAGAAACGGACAACATCAACAAATCTGGAAATTTGATCCTTATTCCTCCAATAGTCCTTTCCAAATGTAATAAGCTCTATCAAGCCAAATTGAGGATCCCAAGCACGGATACCCAACCGAAAATGATTTTCAACCCATAGCAAGGTAATCTCAATGCATCCCCAAGTGCCAGTAAGGATCAAGTGCATACAGAAGAGATTGATGCCTCCTCTAGTGAACCCTTGAAGCCTATCCATGAAAGTTTCAACAACATTGGAGTATGAAATATTAAATGACCTCAAATCCAACTCCAACAATGGTCTAATAAGTGCCAAAACATCATTCAACCAAAGGGATGGATTGACAGGCATACAAACACCAAGTTCAGGTCCATCTTTCTTCCCTATTTCATGAGTAACAAAACTGAAATCTTTGCTCATTGCTGCTGTAATGAAGTTACCAGCAGCTACCAAGTCTTGCTTTGTTAACACCTTGGTGTCGGAGATGTTGAAATCTCCTCGAATCATCATTTCCCATGTAGAGACTCCATCCTCAAACCCACTTATGCATTCATTACCAACCAACAAACGTGGCACATCCTCATGGAGTGATATCAAAGCATCCAAGCATTGGAAACTATACTTAGTCTCATTCTCTGTTTCATCCTCCATCTCATAGAGAGGATTATCATAACTTTCCTCATCATCCTCTTCAAAGAGAGGATTGTCAAAAACTTGAAAGTTATTCCTTCCATCTTGCTGATCCAAATCTGCACTTGCAACTTCAGTCCTTCTTGTGAGACCTTCTAGGTCAAACTCCTCTCGAAGACTATCAAGCTCACCAATTACTTGCTTGATTTCTTCGGCTCTATGTGCATTCTCTTGCTTCGTGAAAAATTTGAAATCAGCAAACTGATTTCCTACCTCCATTAATGCCATTTGAGTTTCTTCTAATGTAGCCTTTGTTGATTCAAGCTCCAAAGAAAGTTCATCGAACTTCCTCTCTCTATCTTGAGAAGCACAAATGGTCTTCTTTGCAACTTCAATGGTGTGATCACGATCTTCAATCAAGTGCATGTACTCGGACTTCAAGGTTACCAAAGAGTTTCTGATAAGTTGCAAATTGGAAAGAGCAACTTCATCTTTCACTCCTCTTTGTCTCACTTCAAGTTGGGCCTTCCAGTAAAGCTCTTCAACCAAGCTAAGTGTGTGATCAAACAAGGATAGAGTTTGCACTTCCTTGTCAACGGACACCTTGAATTGTCTTTCCCACTCATAAGAATGCGAAGATGGTGAACTGTTGATAGGCTGCAACTGAAAAGCAGACCCCTGTCCCTTGTCTTTGCTGCCCTCAATGCTGCTCCAACATTCTTGTACTTCACCATCAACTAGTGGAGAATGCTCATTGTCATAAAAAGCATCATACTTCACAAATTCTTCAACACAATGCTTGCAATCAGCTTCACGCATTGAAAAATCAGATTTGTGTTTAGTAACACCTTCAAACTCTACATCTTCAAGAGCCATATGGTCTTCTAGCTCTTCTTCTTCATTAACGTCTCCTTGGTCAAACATTATCGCAGCATCAAACTTGATCAATGGATCATAATTGTCCGCTGTTCGGAAAGTTTCTGTAGCAACATAATCTTCTTCTTCAAAGACAACTTCTCCTCCAAGGGCTACCTCATAGTTTTCCATGCAATTTGGTTCTTGTTCTTCATCAGGATCAAAGGGAAACTTATCCCACACAGGTTCTTTAACATAACTTGATGCCAACACACCCGGATCCCAAATGCCAAGGGGTTGACTGAGATGATCAACAGGAAGAGGTTTTTCATGCTTCACTGGAAGTATTAACTCAATGAATAAGTCAGCTCCTGAATCTCTTAAGCTGATATCTTCAAAAACATTTTCCTCCAATGGTTCGGTTTGCTGGTCAAACCCAAGTCCGACAATGTCACCACCGAAAGGGAGTGAAGAATCTTCGATGCTTGTTGTTTCGAAAACTTCACCTTCATTATCTTTTATGGAACCATCATGAGAAAGTATGTCGCTGATTTCTTCAGGTGGAACTTCTTGGGAAGTTGAGACAGCAACAAGAGTAAAATCTTTCATCATCAAATCTTCAATATGATCTTGCATGAACTCCGTAGAGTCATCACCAACATCATCACTATAGTCTTGGTCATAAGCTGGTTCTACGACATCACTAGCATTTTTTCCATCTTGTACTCCTTCAACGAACTCATCCCACACAACAGTACTACTAAAATTTTCTGTGAAGTCATTTCTCTCGGGACCTCCATGGGTTGAATCCAAATTAGGATTCAAGACTCCTGCTATGTTCTGATCTTCATCACTTGCTATCACATGCAAGTCTCGAAGAGTATTGTGGGGCTCTTCCACATATTCTTCAACTGACAAAGTTTCATCAACATGCTTGTTTGTGGGCTGCAATTCACAAATAGACGCTTCATCTTCTTCCTTCTTTGATCCTTCAACCAAAACTTGTTCTGCTTCCCTTTTTATCATTTTCCTGATGTGGTCCACCATCTCCGACTTTTCGGGCTTCAGAAACGCCACACAATTCAAATGGGTATCAAATGAAACATTGTTCCTATAATCATTTGGCATGTTTTGATATTGCTCACGGAGTATGGCAGCCTCATGTTCACATTGTCTTTTGTACTGTTTGGCATACTCAATGAAATCTCTTGTGGCCAAACTAACCTTTCCTTCCTCAAATGCCATAATCGAATCTGACTTCTCACGATTATTGAACAAACAATGATACATCTTTGAAACTTCTGAAAACTGATCTAAGTTCGGTTCTGACCTCTGGTGAAGAAACTGATTTCTCTATCACTCAACTGTCAATTGAACTTTGATGGGCACAGGATGGCAGGATCTTGGCTCTGATACCACTGAAATATTCCGAGCCAATTTTTATTTTATTTTTACCAAGTACACAACAATGCAGAGAGCACCCGTTAGTGTTAGATAATTCAAACCAGCAGATTACAAATAACTCGTTGCCAAGAATGCGCACTCAATCTCAACAAGAGAGAGGCTGTCATATGGCAAGAGGATCGTTAGTGCCTTAAACAAAATGCAACTGAAGGTAACTCTAACCAAGAATGTGTCCGCGAAGGACGATCATATGGTCAGAGGATCTTCTACGCTACAAGTACTGGAAACAAACTCAACACCAAGCATGTGCTACCCAATCCAGTATGGAAAGGAGGCGACCATATGGTGGAGTGCTAAGAATTACAATGCAATTAAGGGAAATAAGCAAGAATGCTGAAGTACTCGACGTCAAGAATGTGCTTTCCAACCCGAGACGGAATGGGAGCTACCATATGACGGAGATATAAAGAAAGACAATAGACTGGGCAAGGATCAGTCTCTTCCACGAAATGTAGGAAATATAAATAAGAGCTTACAAATGTGAATATTGGCTGGTTAGTACTACTAACAGCCTTACAATGTAATATATCTCCTGCAAGCACGATGGATTAGAGTGATAATCACACTGCTGAAATGTAGAGCTACTCCAGAACGATTAATATGACTAAGACAGACAATCCCAGCCCTATTAATAATTTTACTAAGTCTGATATGACAGACTTGCAATTAAAAATGGTGAAACCAGCAACTCCAAAACTCACTTAAATGCTCATATCTCTCTCAATACTCACTCATTTAACTTGAAATCAGTTGCAAAACATTCTAATGATGATGACAATGAAGATGGATCACAAAAACTTCTCACAAAGACCCCTATTTATTTTGCACGACTTCCAAAGCACTTACGAAGTGAACTTGCCTGCAAGCAAGGGCGATTTACTTTAGATAATTCATAGACTTCAAATAAAATTCTGGAAACTTGCACATATGGTCGCCCTACATAGGAAAATAGATTGGAACAGTACCCAGAACAATATTATTTATGTTTCTTGAGTTGTGAGTAAAAACAACCTACAGCCATACAAATCAGCAACTCTAAAATTGACAGAAAATACAATAACTCAACTACAGAATGTGAGAAGAACCAACTACAATGAAAGGAAACCAACTACAACTAAACCTCTCAACTAGTTGTTGTCTTTCAAGCAAGAAGAAGAGCCAAGCTAGGAGGCTTACATTCCTCGAAGCAATCCCAAAGCCAATCCGGCATCATAACTGCAAATTCATCAGGATAAACAAAATGAGGACCAGAGCTCCAATTTATAACTTTAAGAAGAGCTTTCTAGAAACCTCAAAAGGCCACCTCTCAAAGATTCTTTTAGGTCATTGACTTGTCTTTTGTCTTCACCCTCAGGATGGGCGTACTTGCTTAAGAAGATAAATTTCACTTTTTAAATAAAATATTTGGCTCACCCAAAGTTGGCGTCCAAACTCCTTGAGCAATATTTGGCTTTAGAAATATTAAAATATTTCCTCCATGTGAAAATACCCTTCAATGTCCCCCTTTTAAAGACAATATTAATTCATGATGCTAGAACAAGGAATTATAATGTTAAATTATAACATTATAATATAAAATATCTTATATCACCATGGAAATGCATTAGAAGCCAAATTCAACCATACCGTCTGAACAGACTGCCAAAGTGGAGCCAACTGATTAGGAGTCAACAAGTCAACTGCTAAAAATAGAATTTACTAAAAATAGTAAATTCATGTAATTGCTCAGAATGCCGAACTGAAACCACCAGCGCGAAGCTCTCAGAAAACCCAGAAGGAATCCGCAATCCAAGTTCAACAATTCCAAAAGAAGACTCCGCAAAAAGACGAAAACATCCTCCAAGAAGTTTG
>VDFB02144304.1:0-12821 GCA_007258455.2 Sequoia sempervirens
TAAGGGAAGAGAAGATATATTTTGCAGGTGTTCAAGGTAGCCATGAGGGCTGCATAATGAAGAGAAAAATAAGATTCTATAAGATTAGTGAAGTCAAGAAGGTTTGAATACATAAGGATTTGAAGACTTGTAGTCATGAGGTGTCTAGAAAACTATGTAAATTTTTTGAATTTTATTAGAATCCTCACTATGTAATTGTCCTTGAAGAATTTTGTTCTATGAATTTGCATATGAAACTTTTTTTTATAGAGCTATGTTTAGACTTTGTTGCAATATATTTTTTTAGATGATATTTAAAGATTGCAAGATTGGGTAGTTTGATAAGACCCCCAAACTTGACTGCATTATTTATATACTTACATATTTATTTTTTATTTTTTATTTTTATTTTTGTAATTGGTGCACGTTTTTTTTTACTAGAGCTATGAGCCAATGAGGCCACAAATAGGGGACCTCATCCCCCACATGAACACAATAGCAAGCCACTCTCGTGAGTACGATAACCAGCGAAGGCACAAGGCCTACGAGTACACCAGTCTAGTGAGGGAAAGGAAACCCATCTCATGAGCACAACAACCCAGTGAGGGCATAAGGCCCACGAGTACACTGGCTCAGTGAGGGAAGAGCCCTCAAACCTTAATGCCTGGCACACGAGGCATGAATGCCCATAGAAATAACGAATTCAAATCCGAAGACTTGAATCGTGGTGACCACGAGTACAACACCACCACTTAACCATCACACTATTTATAAACATACATATTTTATTTATATACATATATATTATATTTATATACATACACATTTTATTTATATACATACATATTGTATTTTATATATACATATTTTATATATATATATATTATTTATATACATGTATATATATTTCATATTATTTATATACATGTATATATATTTCATTTATACACATGCATATTTCATTTATATACATCCATATTTTATTTATATATATACATATTTTATTTATATACATATATCTTCTATTTATATATATACATATTTTATTTATATATATTTATATAGATATATATTTTCTTTATATACATACATATTTTATTTATATAATTACATATAATTTATATACATACATATGTTATTGATATAGATACATATTTTATTTATATACATACATATTTTATTTATATAATTATATTTTTTCCACACACACATATCCATTTTATGTCTATACATACATACATATTGTATTTATATAATGGGTATGTGCAGGATCATCATGGAAAAAACAGGCCCATAAGTGGCAAAAAATTCAAAAAAATCAGAGTTAGGCAACTTGACGTAAAGATTTGAATAAGTTATCTATATTATTTCAAAAATATGTAAGAATAGAATCTGTATGAATTAGATGCTTGGTTTCCTAAGAAGCTACTCACGTTTATTTAAAAAAATCCATTTGGTGAAAGTTGAAATTTTAATGTAGTAGTATTTAAATTTAGGGGAAAAAAATAAGAAGTAGGTCTAACCACCCTGAGCAAAATTGATAATATTTTTTTATAAGATTTTAGATATAGGTAGAGAACTCATGTCTGGGAATGAGTGCATATTTGTTTGTAATTTTTTTCCATTAAATAATTAATTATGAATTTTTATTACAACTATTAAAAATATAAAAAATCATATGTCTAACCACCTTAACTTGGTCAGAACTTCATGAAATTCAATTTTTCTTTTTTTAATCCTATAGTATATGTGAAGCATAGCATGTGACACATGTTTCAAATTCAAAAATGGTGATACCATTTGAAAACTATAGATGTTTTTCAATTAGCCTAGCAATCAAGACTTTAGTTGTAATTCAAATAGAAAATGAATAATAATTATTTATTAAATTCAAAGTAAAGCATAATTTATATTGGCAGAAAGTTGAAAATCTCCTTTAAAAACCCTTTTCATTTCATCAATTTTGGGTAAAAAAAAAGCTGTCAGCCACATACCTTACACATACCCATCATATCGCCACTTTTTGGCCCATCATGATCCTGCACATACCCTAATTGTATTTTATTTATATAATTAAGTTGAGAGGCTTCTTACACTCACATCAATGAGTATGTGTACATTTTTATTCTGCCCATTTAAATTGACGTCTATTAACCCATCGCAAAGTAAAGTATTTATCAATAGATTTATATTTTTAAATCATATTTTAAAACAGTTTACATATTGCGAAAAATTCCTTGTTTTAGACAAGATAATATTGAATATTTTTTTAATATCAATTTAGAATTTTATAGGATCTCTATCAACTAGGAAGAATGACAAAGTCTAAGTAAAAAGAAAACATCAAATATCTGAAGTTTTGAATATATCATATAAACATAGAAAATGTTATAGAATTCATCCTCTGCCTAACTTTCTCATTTGTTGACAAGGCTAGTTTCTTTTCTTGTCTACGAGTGAAATCCAAAATATTGTGAAGCAAAGAATTTTTCTACAAAGACAACCATTAAGAAATTAACTGGAAGCTAGTGATCCAAGAATAGAGATTAGTTTGAAATATCTTGCATGATGCTTGAGGGTAGAATTGAGAAATATAAGTTACTTGCATGTGCTTATGAAATCCACCTCCAAGAAAATTTCTAAACATATTCAGCTAGTTGCAACATACGACAATAAATCATTTGTTCCTCGAGTCATTCGAAAGCAATCACTAGAACTATAAAGAATACTAATACTTGTGTTCTTTGGCTACATTTTTTAATTTCTAGGACATCACTGTTTTGTAATTTCACTGTTGTCTCAAGTCTTATACCATTCCGCAACAACAACTCAAATAGTTAATTTTAATTCACAAAAAGATTACTTAGAATCTTAGAAAGGGAGAGTTCAAGGAAAGTAAAAAAGGGAATGTTGTTTCTTTTGCTAGTAGAACACCAAACATGATGTCTTAAATGTTGGAATTGCAACATCAGAAGTCAAGCCTACTTGGTACTTTTCATCTTGCCAATTTCTTTGTATTCCCCATAGCTATCAGAAAAATAATAATAACTATAGTGTTCTACTACATATGTAGCTTGTTACTATGTTCGTTCACAAAATAGAGGACTATAGAGAAAATAAGTTCTTTTATCATTTTACACTTTCTCAAACAAGGATTTCATTCTTGGCTTCATTCTATTCAATCTTGAATGAAGCATTGTTTCAATACATATGTAGTGAGTTAATCTGAGTGTGCATTCACAAAACAAAGGAGTCTATCATTTATTTTGTACACTTCTAATCAAGGCCTTCCTTAATGGCTTCATCCTATGGCTTAAAAGAAAAAAATGTAGAAATATTAGTCACAAATCGTGCTTATAACAATAACCTCATATTTGCTCTTAGCTTGTGAGCCTACATCATCATAACTACAACTCTAGACATGCTAGCTTACATCATCAAATTTGTGTGCTCAATATGGATGGACAATTGAAATGGGGTTAGCTCCTTCTAGATTTTTCCCATTCTATGTTGCTAATGTGAAACACTAAAAACTACATCAACCCAAAAATTGAGGTGCACCTATCTTATAATAGGATATACTAGAACACAATCAGAAATGGTTTCAGCACACATATTTATTTAATCTTTAAATGTATATATACATTTATGCATTTTTTTAATAAGACATACCAATTTTTAAAATTAAGTAGGATAAATTTGGAGGCACATCATCATTGATTCATTTTTTGCCATATCCAAATAATAGTCATAGAGACTTATTTCAATCAATTTGACTTTGAAGAGTGCATTGTTTTTTTCAATAGTACAACTATTGTTGCATGAGGGATGTATATAAATTTGCAACCATTGCTAAAATGATATAATAACTGATAATTAACCTAAGTTGCAGGTTTCAAATTTGGCTTCAGAGGTTCATCAATGTTTTTCCTTGCATTCAGTTCAATTGGGTTCAGTTGCATAATATTTAATAAATTTAAATATTAAATTTTTTATAAAAATAATCATAGTTTGAATTAAATGTACAAAATAAAGTACATAGTATTGCTCATGATTGAAAATTCAATGTTAGTTGTCAAATGGTAAAAAAGAAATCCAAATGGTTTATATTAGCCTCACTACACATGTAAAATCAATACAAGTCATCAAACTGCATTTCATCAAGAACATCAATATTATTAACTAGTTATTTAGAACCACGAGAAGCACCATGCCACACCCACTAGTTGCTTTGTTTTGTGTGTTGTTAGAGATTTAGTCACTTCTTAGGGTCAGCAGGGCATTTTTACTTCTATTTTGCTTTTTTTTCATAAAAAATGGTCTCTTTATGTTTTGTTGGGTGGGTTCTCCCTTGTTTTGTGAGGATTCTACCTTGGTCCTACAAACATACTTGGGCCAGACCTAGGTAGGGATTTGTAACCAACCATAATGGGTAGCAAAGTGTTTTTTGAAGGAAAATGACAAATCATGAGCAAATTTCTTTAGCTATTTATCATTCAAATGCTTCGGTTTGTGACTAGAAAGTAGCTTTTAGCTCATTGATCTAGACTGCAAGTGCAATGTCAATAAGTCATTTTCTAGTCTTGATTTCGTTGCCTATCATAATCAATATTTCCTTAAAAAAAATGATTTTCTTGTGATCTGAATGTGGCAATGGGTTGCAACATCCAAGAACAGCTCCAAAATGGGAAAGATGTTAGCAACAATTTTTTCTGGTTGTGGGAAAATTAGTGGGGCCCTAAAAATGTAGAATAGGTCCTCCGAAACAAATGAAATGGCACAAAAACTATGTAAATGCAAAAAGCCAAAAATGATAGAAATGGCACTAAAACAACCCACTTTATCTTTTTGGTCTTATGTTTTGAGAGAACATTTAATTTTTGCAATTAATCCACCTACTAGATAGGGATTGGTAAATTTTAATTTGATTGTAAATTAAATTTTATTATTTGTAATGTTTATAATTTAGAATGTTATTAAAATATTTAATTTCAAATATCCATACATTCCTTTGAATTTCTTATATTAATTTCATTCTTAATTTTACTGATCTTTGAGAATATTGAGATTACTTTAATGTATATTTTAAACTTATTTCTTCTTATAATTCTTCTATTCTACTATAGTGAACTTGTGTCTCTAATTGTCACTTGACAAAAAACTCAGAAATATCTCATGAAATAGTTGGATCTGCTTATTTTCCTAGAGAGTAGAATCAAACTTGTGGGTATGCAATCACTTGAGAAGAGTATTGTAAGTTTGTAACTACAAAAGTTAATTTTTATTACTAAACTAAATCAAGTGCCTATAGTTATCTTGATAGTATTTTCCAGTAACTAAAGTGTTCACCTTAGCACTTATTGTTCTATCATTCTATGAAATGATGGATGTGTGTAATGTCCCTCTCATGAATTAGCCAATTGTCAAATATCTAAATTTTGGTTTTTAAAATTTGGTTACTGTTTGAATAACATTCCACCACAATTTCAATTGGAAGTTAATATACTATGATAAGGATAATCATTTAAAAAAAAAAAATTGGTATTATTTTCAGGTACCTTTGAAGAAACTTTTTCTTACATTCTATTCCAAAGGAACTTGATAGTTGTCTCACAACTCTCTCAAAGAAAATGTTTAGGTATTCTTCTAAAGCATACATTCCTTGATTTTCGTAAATTTAATGAAATATAATTTCAATACATAACATTGCACTTGAATGGAAATTGAAAGTCTCTTTGCATTTTTATCTTTGAAAACAAACATGACTGTGTTGTTGTTCTTTGATGACAACCGTTTACATTGATTGTCATGTTGATGACAGTGTGGTTGTCCTTTGAATGTGCTTTTTCCATGTCATTGCTACATCTTTGACCATGATATGACTGTCTATTGAAATATTTTTAAAACCACTAATCTATTATGATTGATACCTTTTCACTAAGTTGCGCCATCTAGATGCCTCATCTATAGAGTGGATATGATGTTTTTGTCCTGTAGGTCTTTATCTCTGCATCAGAACACTCTTTTTCCTGCACATCTTATCCTACTACTACAAAAATATTCTTTTAAGTACATTAGGATTTTAATCTATTGCGCCTCTCCATTTTGCAATTAAGTATAGTTCAATGGAATTTTAACAAGAAAAGGATAATCATTTACAAAATTTTTTTTTTTGATTCTTTTCAAGTGTCTTTCAAGAAACCTTTTGTTTGCTTCTATTGCAAATGAACTTCATAGTTATCACACAACTCTCTAGAAGAAAATGTTCAGGTATTTTTCTAAAGCATACAAATATCTGATTAACAAAATAATGTAGTTTGAATTTTGTTTTTCCATATATTCCTTGATGTTTTATAAAATTAGTGAAATATAGTTCCAAATGTTAACCACTATATACTTCTAATCCAATATAGTTTTATAGAAGTATTGTAGCTATGTCTTCATTATTGACTAAAAATGCAATCAAGCTTATGAATGATGGGAGTCTAGGCTTGGATCCTCATCTCCAAGTATTAGCTACTTCAAACTTTGGTCATGGTCCTGAGAGAAACAATCAATATTTCTGACAAAGAGCATAAACAAAGAGCATCATTGCCAAAAAAGTACAACCACTATATAACTTCTAAGAAAATTCACGAGGGATCTATAATACAACTAACAAAATATAATTGTCCCATCATTTGTAATTCAAGGTTAGTATGCAGGTTCAATATTATTTCTATACCTTATAATTAACTTTCCAACTTCTATAATATATTACTAATTATATTTTTACTTACAATTATGTAGGTGGATTGTCTTTTCACAACTAGAGCTTGCATGTATAGATCATGCCATCATTGGTTAACCTGTCTTCCTATTTCTAGAGCAAGAGGAACATATACAAAATGGTTCTACAGATACATTTGATTGTCCTGTATCACCAACAACCCCAAACTCTAAAAGAATGTTGTTTGGCATAGACCCATCTCAGTCTAGGAAGGATGTATCTATTAGCATTAGTCCTATCAAAAGTTTGAACCTTTTTCAAACAACATGGACTATCAAAAGCTGTGTAACTATGAAAAAAGAAATCCATTGGTACACCAATCAAAAGGGAAGTGGACAAGTTTTTAGCTTTGATATTATAGATAGTGAACACATAGAAAAACATGCCACTTGCTTCAATGAAGCTATAGATATTCATTATGCAAACATTAATATTGGATCTATATATTCATTATCTGGTGGGACCATTAAATCTGCTAATAAGCTTTACAACAAGCTAAATAGTGGAATAGAAATCACCTTAATGGTTGAATCAAAGGTGACACTCTATGAAGTTGACCTCTCTATTCCAAAACATCAATTCTCTTTCACACCTATCAAGGAAGTTGTGAGTAAGAGTAATAATTTAGTTGTTGATGTTATTGGAATTGTTGTTTGTGTAGATCCAAGCTCTACAATAAGGAGGAGGAATGGTACAAAGGTTTTGAGGCAGAGCATCAAGATATTAGATATGTCTACATCAACCATAGATGTAACTTTATGGGGACCAACAACTTAGAAAGAAGGCACAAAAATTTAACACATGTACCACTCAGAACAAACAATTGTTCTAGCTATTAAAAATGGACTTGTTTTTGACTATAATGGAAAGGTAATAAGGACATTAGTAACTACACACCTATCCATAGACCTTGATATAGAAGAACAAAAACAACTTAAAACTTGGTATGCACAGAATGGGGTTGTGTCTTCCTCCCCAAAGCTTGATGATATGCCTCCTATTATCACAAGAATTACAATTAAAAACATTCGAGAGAAATCAACAAAAATAATACAAACCATCCAATTCATTGCAAAGGAAACAATACTATTCATCAAATCTAACTCCTTTTGTTATCCAACTTGTCCTCTTCAATTAGATGGAAAACAATGTAACAAAAGGGTTATTCAAAATGAAGAAGATAAATGGTATTTCTCAAAATGTACAACATTTGCATATTGCAATTATAGGTACATACTTCAAGTGAAAGTGGAGGATCACACAAATATAATATGGGCAGTTGCATTTGATGA
The DNA here is from genome assembly GCA_007258455.2 of Sequoia sempervirens. NCBI lineage: Eukaryota > Viridiplantae > Streptophyta > Pinopsida > Cupressales > Cupressaceae > Sequoia > Sequoia sempervirens. Next base: position 8,041 of record VDFB02144304.1, read on the forward strand.
GACAACAATAGAAGTCATGGGTATGTCTCCACAAGAACTGTATACATTGCAATTCAATCATGAGGCAGAAACAAGTATTGAAGATGTAATAAGAAGTGTTCTTACACAATTCTTATTCACACTGTCATGTAAAAATGAGACATACAATAATGAAAAGCGCTTGAAAGCAACAATCATTAAAGTTGATAAGATATATTTTACTACAGAGAGCAATTTCTTGCTTTCTAAAATCAATGAGATGTGGAATGATACAAACAACTAGGAATACATTCCTTATATTTTATGAAATAGCGTATATATTCTTCTAAGTACTTGTAAATATTCTTTTATTGCTATGTCTATCAAATAAAACAAAGTTTGAATAAAAAATGATTCACCCTTTTTTGAAGTGAGTACATCTGAATTATTGTTTAAGGAAAAATCTTATAGTTTTTACATTTTTAGTTTACTAGTTTCAAATATTCATTTCCTATGTATATAAAATTGTATGTGATCTTTATCTCTAATCACATAAAACAGCAATGCCATCAAAATTGAGGTTTTCAATTTTTGCACCATCATTGTCCACACTTTTCATATCCTATTCACTTTTAAGTACAATCATAAAAAATCATTTTTATTTCTTGTCCCAGATAATCTTGATTCCTTTTAGCACAACACAGTAGGTTGCATGTTAAATTTCAAACATTTTCTTTGAATTTTTTTGTATATAGTGTTTTCTCAGTGCATCATTATGTAACAACAATTTTACTTATGAGATATACAATAAAAATTTAAGGCAAGGAAAAAAATAATGGGCCTGATACTAGCAATTTTTCTTCTATACTGAGCATTGAATGACTTGATACTACTGCTTCCTTACTTATTTTAGATATGCTATTGACTAGGAAACACCATATGATATTTATTTGTGGGTTCTTCAAAAACTTGAATGGCTATAGTTGTTGATCTAAATTTTTAATTTATTTTCATACAAGGGTGATGTTGAGAAGAATGCAACCTGGAATGCTAATAAAAGATTCTTATGCTTATGATACTTTTATTCAAGTGTTATCAATCATGAGATCCTCATCGGACCAAGCTTCATTCCCCTCAACAACACTCTTGGTTTTTAAACATATGATCCATGCATAAGAAGGAGAACAAAGAAATATAAAAACCAGAGATGATCATCTCATCATGATAATTTTTTTCCAATGTAAGGTGTTTTTTCTAGTACAATCCATTCCTATTTACATAAATTTTTCTCTCCCTACTATTTCTACAATTTGTTATTTTTTTATAGAATAAGGAATGATAATAGAACTTAATCTTTTTCATACATAAATCAACTGTAATTTTTGCAAATAGTTTGGTTCTAAAATATTCTAAATGTTTAGAATTATTTCTGGATTTGATTATGTTAGAAATTTTTGCATCAACGTTTTGGATCACACACAGCGATCCATCATCCTAATCAAATCCAGAAACAATTCTGAACTTGAATATGGATTGTGGAAACTTGATATCATTAATCTCTAAATGATCAAACACAACATTGCACTCATTGTCTTTGACAACAAAGCTCTGAATGTATTTTATATTCCAATTTTTTACAAAAAAAGAGCTTTCAAGATTCTTGGATTTGATTAAAAAAATCTTGCCAAGTTGATATTATAGATTATGAAAATTTGATGATTTTAGAGAAAAATGGCCAAAAAAGGGTTCAGTTCAGTTTGATATTTATATTACTATTATGTTTTTCATTCATATAAGTTGTGTGTTAGCATAACGCTTTAAACCATGTTCTCTTATGCATTTTTTTATCCATATAGACTATATCATATGGTGAATGAAGCAGATATATGAGCCTTGTGAGCTTCATATAAAGTTAAATATGAAAGTAAAATATACAAAGTTAAGTTCTCTATTAAGAGGTTGTGTTAAAAGGAAAATATGGTTAGTTAAACATTGTGGGGAAGTAACTAATGATAATGTCCAAGCTCTCCTTTATATCTTTTAATAATAGTGTTTCATTTATTAGAGTTAAGGATATATAGTTAGTTCTCCAAGTCCTACTATTAAATTTCAACTTTTGTGCTCAATTTTTTATAATTTTTAATGTCAAGTTTTAGAAGATTTGTACATAAATCTCCTCAAGCTATAATCCCAATTTTTAGAATTTATTCTAATATTAAATTTGTTAGGTCTTGTGCATAAATTGTTTTGATGTAACATTAAATCTGAGAAAATTTGTGCCCAAATGGCTAAATGTCCTCAAATTCTTATCCTGAAGCTCATAAAATTTGTGCATAACTCTTTCCATATTTGAATGTTAAATGTGACAAATTATGTACAGAAGTCTCCACCATTTTGGTGTTAAATTTGGGATTTTATGCATGCCTTTTTTTTTTTTTTTTCAATTAAAACATTAGCCAGAAATGCACGTGTAGAATATGTCATTAATGGATGCCTTCCCATTTAGTGTTTCATTCTAGAAAACTCCTCACTACCTTCTCCTACTCTCTCAATTCCTTGGTGATATCATGGATGTCCTAAACTATTGAAAGTTTGTGTACAATTTTTTCCACAATTCTAATGTTATTCATGCATGTGCTTTAACTTGGATTCTAATATTAATTCCCAAATATTTTGTGAATAAATCTTCCCAAGTTCTAATTTAAAATTTCATAATTTTTTGTTGTTGGCTATGTAAAATTAGATGCATACAACACATTGCATATCTACCTTATATACATATTGGTTCTATCATTTTATCTATTGATTCATATTTGTTTCTTTATTAAAAATTATCTACTTTAATGTTGGTGCAAGTTACATTTTAAATTTGAATGTCATTCCTTGATAAGAACAAAATTGGGGAATAGGTTCTAAGTTTTTTATGTCTTCCTACCTCATTTTCTCTAATCCTATGTGTTGGGGGTATGTAGCATTTCTTGCAAATGGAAAAGACAGAAGAGACATAAACACTAATTATATCATTTAGGGATTTTCTTGTCCCTAAGCAAGGACATAGGATGATTATTTAAGCTTGATAAAAGTTAATTTTTGTTTTCAAAAATGTTGCATGATGCCATTAATTTGTACATATCATTCAAAGTTAGTGTTCATGAAATATTGAAGCTCAAGTTACGTCTCTCTCTCTCTCTCTATGTGTATGTGTATATATATTATAAGGTTGTACAATTTTCCAAGCATGAAGAATGACATACTTTTTTCTAGACATTTTTCTATTTGATTTTCATAGGTAAGGAATTATGCAATAGATATATGAAGAGCTCTATGTTTTGGGTTTACTAATAGAATGCCATATCACAAAAACCTTTTTCATTTGGAAAAAACTACACATCTTTGTTTGGTTTGTCACTCATGTTCGTGATGTTTAGAATTCCTCTCTCCTAATTATGATTTTGATTTATGATTTCATTTTAGTCTTCTAATCATATACTGCATTATGATGTTTTTCACTACCACATAAGTTCCAACATATACAACCTACTCAAGTGCACATGGAAGAGAGAAAAATATATTTTAAACCTTTCTACAAAAAATAAGTTACATAAATTCATGGATATATATTTTAGACACATACTAACCACCACGACAGTAACATCACAATATTTTGGTCGAGGGTGGATCTCTAAACTTCAAAAGAATTATACACCTCATCTCAAATATAAATTATAAAAAATATAATCGACATAACCATTGCACCTCCTCTTGTGCAAAGCGCTAGTGTTAAGATTTTTTTTTATATGTAAGCTTTAAAAGCATGCATTATCATCATATTTTTATAGTTTTACTATATATGACATTTTTAAGGAAATATAATATAGTATTCTAATTTATAATAGTAATATATATCATTTTATAATATTTGTTATGGAAATACATATTAATTTACAATATTTTCACGTTTTTATAATGTTTAGAAGATTTTTAACAAGATTATCTTGAATTTTTTAATATCAATTTATTACTTGTCATTTTATTGTAATATTAAATTCAAGATTTTATTTATGTGTAAGCTTGAAAAGTATTCATTATTATCATCTTGTATATAATATTGTATTTGAATTTATAATATTTGTTACAAAAATACATATTAATTTAGAATGTTTTAAGAATAAAGAATATACATGTGTTTTAATTTTTACAAGACTTCCTTGTTTTAGACAAGATAATCTTGAATATTTTTTTAATATCAATTTAGAATTTTTATTTAATTGTAATATTATATTTAAGATTTTTTTTTATATGTAAGCTTTAAAAACATGCATTATCATCATCTTTTTTATAGTTTTATTATATATGAAATTTTTAAGAAAATATAATATATTATTCTAATTTATAATAGTAATATATATCATTTTATAATATTAATTTAAAATATTTTCAAAAAACTAAAATATACTTTTTTAGAATATACATGATTTTTAATTTATAATATTTTTTTATGGAAATACATATTAACATACAATATTTTCACACTTTTATAATTTTTAAAAGATTTTTAACAAGATTATATTGTATTTTTTAATATCAATTTAGTAATTGGCATTTTATTGTAATATTAAATTCAAAGTTTTATACTATAATAAGATTTAAAAATATTCATTATTATCATCATATGTATATAGTATTGTATTTGAATTTATAATATTAATATTATTTTATAATATTTGTTCCAAAAATACATATTAATTTAGAATGCTTTTAAGAAGAAACAAGTGCCACCTAGTGGTGAGTACATACCTTTGTAGTATTCTAATTAGAGATTT
>VDFB02144306.1:0-12626 GCA_007258455.2 Sequoia sempervirens
ATGACAATAATCAGGGGATAATTGTCCCCACCCCTCAACCTTCCAATTGTCTGCATGCTTTGAAGCCCACTTAGCCAAATAGTTAGCAACCCTATTCCATTCACACAGAATGTGGAAAAAAGACACCACTTCCAACATAGAGCACATCTACAAAATTTGTTGAACCACCAACACTAGCTGCCAATTAACCTCAACCACCTTTTGCTCATGCAACATATTAACACTAATCTATGAGTTAGATTCACAGATAATCATTTTCCAAACCAAAGCACAAGAACACACAATAGCCCAGAGAATCACCAACCCCTCCATAAAGTTGTTAGAATGCTACCTTTTATGGATGGAGAAAAAGAAAATAACCGAGACAGAACAGTCTCTTCCAACTCACCAATCCCAACAGGCCCAGGGTTACCCCTAGAGGAACCATTTGTATTAATCTTCAAAATATCCGTTGGAGGGGGTAACCATCTTCCAATCCTTTGAACCTTATTTTTAGCCCTCCTACCTTTTCTAACACAAGCAGAGACATAAGTCAACCCCTGCAAGCCCAATCTATTCGCAATCTCATCATCACTCCTTTCCAAAGGATAAATCACTTCACATTTGGCTTCCACCGTCTCCTGGATCATACCAACAATTTTGTGCCAAACTTGTTGAACCATCAGCCTATCCCCACGAAAAATCCTACGATTCCTTTCCAACCAAATTTTCCAAAGGATGAACATAGGACCAATGCACCACACGATCTGGAGGAAAGAGGCCTGGGTAGGAGGTCTTCCCAGATTGCTCTAGAACTCAACAAGGGAAGAAGCATGAACACATGGATGTTTCCAAACACCCCACCATAAATGCCAAAGTAGCATATAATAAGAACAATGGAAAAAAAAAATGGGAAGAATCCTCCTCACTGCAGCCACACAAAACACAAATAGAGGGACCTTGGAATGCCCGCTTTTGAAGATTATCCCAAGTCAAACATCTATTCCAAGCCAAATTCCACACAAAACAATTACATTTTGGCCATGAAAACTTATTCCACGCATGTTTCCACCAAGGGACCTCCACCCCTCCAAACTTATGAAACAACAACTCCTGATATCCACTAGCCACAGTGAAAGCACCCTTAGGATCTAGGCTCCAATCCAGAATATCCTTGTCCCTAAGGGAACTGTATTGCCTACTAGCCAAAATATTTTGAAGCATAGCATAGTCCTCCAACCCCACAACAAGCCAATCGCAAGAATCCTTCCACCTAGCCACCTCCATCAACCCACATGGGTAAGAAGACTTAAAATCAATCACCCTTGACCAACCAGCCTCCAAGAAGTGTTGGAAAAGATTCAACAGATTAGGATACTGGCTCAAAATGGGGGGAAAACCATCCCAAGAATCAAACCAAAAGAGAGTCTCATCCCCCCTATTACATATCCAGAACAAGCCCTCCTTGATCAACACAGCCTCTTTCTTAAGCATTCCCCAAATCACAAAACCTTTCCCCACCAAAGGATACTTGGGAATCTCTTCTTTCATAACCCCCGATAGGTACTTGTGAGATAAAATCCTGGCCCAGATATGATCCTACTCCACACACCACCTCTAATAAATCTTTGCATCCAACACCAACCTACACCAAGTCAACTACCGCAATCCAAGACCCCCAAACTACTTTGGGCTACACATAATATCCCACTTCACCAGGCTCCACTTAGAAGAGGACAAGCTTTTGGCCCATAAGAATTGTCTAGCCAAAGAATCCAAATCCTTCACAAACCCAACCAGAGCCACCTGGAGCATGCATCTATAAATGGGAAGAGCTTGCACCACATATTTAAGCAGTTGAACACGGCCATCAAAGGACAACCATCTATGAGTCCAATGATTTACCTTCACAGGAAACTTGTCCAGAATATTCTGCCATGACTCCTTAGGAAGACCGCCAGAGGAGATAGGAATTCCAAGATAAGTTAAAGGGAGAGAGCCAATCTGAAACCTCAAGATACGAGCAATCCTTTACTGAATAAGCCATGGAGTATTGAAGAAGAAAATGGAAGATTTATCTTCATTAATCCTTTAACCAGAAGCAACAAGATAGATATACAAAGCCTTACAAAAAAATTATAGCTTCTCTGATCTTAGCCATCCCCATCAAAACAATATCATCCACAAATTGTAGGTGAGATTGAGGAGGCAAACCATTTCCCCACACCCAGCCCTAAATAAAACCCAACTCCACATTACATTTCACCAATCTCCCCAGACCTCCAGCAAGAAGAATAAATAAATAAGGAGAGAGAGGATCCCCTTGACGAAGGCCTCTAGAAGCACTAAAAAGAGAAGAAGGATCACCATTAATCAACACCAAGAAAGAGGTGGAAGTAACACAACACGTAACCCACTAGACCCACTCCTCAAGAAAACCAAAAGCAATAAGAACTTTTCACAAGAAGGACCACTTGACTCTATCATAGGCCTTTGCCATATCCATCTTGATAAACATAGCCTTCTCTTTTGAAGATTCCATAGAATGGATAGTTTCAGTAGCAATAACCACCCCATCCAGAATTTTTCAATCCTCCACAAAACCACTATGTTCCTCTGAGATAAGCCCTCTAAGCCACCACTTCATCCTTTCAGAAATCAACTTGAAGATGATTTTATAAACCATATTACAAAGGGAAATAGGTCAAAATTGACTTAACTGATCTGCCCCCTCACATTTAGGAATGAGAGCAAGGAAGGTAGCGTTCAAAGATTGCAACATCTACTTATTCCTCTGAGACTCACGGACCGCCTCCAATAGGTCTAGCTTAATGATATCCCAAAATTCTTGATAAAATTCAACCAAAAATCCATCAAGGCTCAACGCTTTTCCTTTCTTCATCTAGAAAACAGTAGCCTCCAATTCCTCCAATGAGATAGAGCCCAAAAGATGCTCATTCATTTCACTAGTAACCAAGAAGGGGATACAAGACAAAACCTGGTTTTCTTCCACCAAACCATCCTAGGAATCCTCTCTAAATAATGAAGCAAAAAACTACGAAGCTTTTCTAGACATATCCTACAGAGAAGATAAATGATCACCCCTGTCATTCACAAGAATAGGCATAGAATTAACATGTCTCCTAGATTTCACCAAATTGAAGAAGAAAGAAGTGTTTTTGTCTCCCTGAGTAAATCCTCAAAAATACCAAACTCCCTTATCTCCCGAGTGATGACATATGAGTCATCTTGAGCAACAACCTTAGCATGAAAAATATTTCCAAAACACATGTTCCACCTTTTGAGTTGATATTTCACATATTGCATCAGTTTGGAAAAAAAAATACATAGCAATTCCATAAGCAGGTCTTCCCCTCCACCACCATTTAGCCATATATTCCTACAGAGAAGAATATCTTAACCACATAAGTTGGAACTTGAAAGAGGGGGACTGGGAAACACACGTCGAAGTAGCTAAAAACTTAATAGGCCGGTGATCTAAGCCCCTCTAGTCCAAAATATCAAAGCAAGTATCCACCATCCTCCAATCCAGAAACAAGAAACCAAGAAGCGGCCAAGTCTCTCAGCAATATAATTTTCTCCCATTCTCTTATTATTCCAAGTAAACTGACCATTGCATGGCTTAACATCAACCAGATTCAAGGCAGATATGTTATCACGAAGAAGGAAAGAAGAAGGCTCCAATCTTGCAATTCCACCCTTCTCATCCAACTCTATAATGGCATTGAAATCACCCGCAATAATCCAAGGTAAAAAAGGAGCAAGGCTTCAAATGAAATTAATATGAGACCACAATAACTGCTTACCATGAAAATTTGTAGGTGCATAGATGTTTGAAAGAAGAATAGTTTCCCTTGACTCTAGACTTGAAGCAACCACAAAGATGGAAGACTTGGAGGACATCCACCAAAGAGGGTGAATCTTCAATGGGTTCCATAGGCAAGCCACACTCCCTGCATTACCTTGAGTCCCTATACACTGGAAATCACCCCGCCCCCATAGCTTTGGTAGCTAACCAATCATGCTTTCAACAGATAACTTAGTCTCCTATAAAAAAACAACATTAGGAGAATGAATTTTCACCAATTCACAAATAGTTTTTTATTGAGGGCCACTGTTCAAGCCCCTTACATTCAAAAAGAGGAAAATCATTTCAGAGGTTTAGAAAAATGGGAATCCAAGGTCTTAACAGAACCAGACTCCACCAAAGTCTCCCCCATCATCTTTATTTTTCCAAGTCCTTCTTTCTCCCAACTTTGGAAGACTTTTCAGCAACCCGTTTCTTTTAGTCTTTCTGAAGAATTCCCAACGAAGGAGAATCCTTGCTGCCTTTTACCGAGTCAAACCCCACTTTCACCAACGGAGTAGAGATCTCAACCTCCCCCATCTTCATATCCACAAGAGGCTCGAACCTCCCATGAACCACCAAACTCAAAATTGTTTCCATTTTCAAAGCACCAGCCTCCTAAGAAGACAGGTTGTAATCTAGAATAATACCTTCCTGAACCCCTTCTGAAACACCCTGATCCATAAACATCATACCCAAATTCACCTCTTGTTGACTAAGATCATTCAAAACCTCAAATCTATTGAAGGTATCTCCTTCTCAATGCTCCTTGAGAGTCCTCTTTTGACCCTGGTTCCTATTACAAACCTTAACATGAATAAAACCCTTCGCACGAACAACCCCACCAAGAATGGGGTTCTTTCCTTTGTCAACCTTAGGAGGAATGCAAGGAGGCTGAGTAGTCTAAGACTCAGAATATTTATACTTTGAGCATCTTCTCTGTAGATGGCCATATTCATGACATAGACGACACCGAAAGGGCGATGTCTCATAATCTAGTTGTTGCACCCATGAATAAGAACCCACACGAATTTCAAAGAATCTGGAAGAGGGTTATTTAAATCCATTTCAACAAAAATGAGAGCAAAAGTCATTACCTTTCTCTCCTGGGTTTGTTGAGAAGGACCCACTAGTTTCCCCAGCAGTAAAGCAACCTGATGCAAGATATCATTGCACCAACATTCAATTGGAAATCTAGGGAGGCGAACCCACATCAGAACCCGATTTGAAAGTTCCTTCAAAGAATCAAAACCCTCATGCCAGGGTTTAATAAATAAACCAATCTGGTTGTGGAAATAAGGCCCACCTTCAAACACTCTATTGCGATTCGCTATGCAATTAAAAGTCACCATGAAATAAATATTTTCTAACAACATTATTTTCATATCACCCTCTAAGGACCAGGTACAGTGAGCCCACGACTCCAAGAATTGGAATGAAACCCTCATTGCCAAAAATTTGCATAGAAAAGCATGCTTTGAGTAATACTCAATATCCTCCACAATCGATTCAGGATGAATTACTAGTACCGACCTATCTTTGCTTCGTTCTAGGCACCCATTAATTTTCAGGATACGAGGACCTCCAGACAGAGCAAATACTCCATTCCCCGGCTCATTAAAGAAAAATTTGTTATCAAAAACCTTCGTTGGAGATTTCATTCCCAAAGCAAATTAGAAATCCAGAGCAAAATTGACCCCCGAAGTTTCTCCTCGATCCATCCCCAGAGAGGAGACAAGGCAAAACCCACAAAGAAGAAGGCTTTGAAAAAACCACCGAGTAGCAGAAGATGAAAACTAACCCAAGATAAAAAGACTCCCCCTGCCTACCAGATCGATGCAACCAATCAAAAGAATGCAAAGCTGAGAATTAAAAACATGGACGCTAGAATATGAAAAAGATTCTCGCCTTAAACATCAACACCCCCTCCCCACTTAGCCAAATGCACAACCATCAATCTACACAAAGAAACCCGCATGCAAGCGCAGTAGGAATGCATGCAAACAGGCCTCACAGGCTGTTGGTCGAACAGGTAGCCATTCGTAGTGCCAACGCCATCCAAAATTTTCATTAAGAGCTCCTAAATAATTAATTTGTTTAATGAAAAGAGGAAGTGAAATTTAATTAAATGATTTATATTATTTAATTAAATGAGAGGAGATAATGGGGAGTTAAAATTAAATAATTTGCATTATTCAATTAAATTAGACGAAATGTTAGTGTGAAAGGGAGAATTAATCTAATAACAATAATTAGATTAATAGATGAAAATGATCTATTTAATTAAATAACTAGGCTTATTTAATTAAATAGGCGAAAAGAAGATGAATTTTAGGATGAAACGATGTTAGTAATTGGATTCAAGTGTAACATCATTCAAGACAATTTTAAGTGTCTACATTTTGCCCCTCTTTGAAGCGAGGTACCTATTACATTGGTTCAAAGACTAACACTTTTCGAATTAATGTTGTTGGTCAGATTAAAAATTTAAAAATTCCTAATTTTTCAAATGCCCCACTATTGCCCCAGTGGAAGGAATTAAGGTGGTTCCCTGCCCCCTTGAGAGATTGTGCAAAATTTTGGAATTTTGAGTCAATATCGCGACAAAGATTGAACATAGGTTTAGCTCAAAGAAAATGAAAGATACTTCTTTAGAAAGATCATATTTTTTATGTAGACAGAATTTATGATGTATAGACAGTCATTGGCCATGAGTAGCCTCATGTATATTTTGATATATCACACAGATTCTATACTTGGATAGAAATGTTAGTAAAGAGAGAAGAATAAGATTGATGGATTGACCATTGATTTTGAGATTGATTCAGAAGTCCAACAAACCTATGATCATTTGAGACTTTATTGGATATGGTGATGAGAAAGATGATTTTCTCGTTTCAGAGATTTGGATACTTCATCATTCCTTATTTTTGATATATCACATAGACACAATGCATCAAGGTATTGATAACCAGGATGGTGTTGTATCTAGTGCAATGGACTTTGACTCTTCAAAAAGATAGGATAATCCTTGTTCCCACCTTGACATACAAAAACCTCATTGGAATGTAGTTTAGAAGTTTAGAACATTTTGGACCAAAGCATACACAATAGTCAACAATCTATTCAAAATGACTTCCCTACACACAACTAAGCAAGTATTTGCCAAGATTATTTTACAAGAACATTCAACAAGCACAATAAACGAAAGATAATGATCGATGCCCCATTCTTTTCTCTCTAAATCATTTTGACAAACATCATTGAGAGGTCCTTGGAATGGGTCAATAAGATAAATCATAAGACAAGATCCAAATGAACAAACAGTCAATGTTGTTTATATCTCTTGCCTAAGGTGTAATGTGTTTCAAGGATAAGTATCCAAAGTGATTTCCAATGATAATTCCCATTGTAGAAAGGATGCATCCTAGGACATGTTAGTGGATGGTGGCAGGTTTGATAGGTTGTTCGAAAGGCCATTGATATAAAGTTTGATTGACATGTTTGATAATGATCAAGAGTTTGATTTTGTTGTGTTTAATGTTCTACTTTGTTGATTGTTGTACTTGTTTCCCATTTGTGTTACCAAAGGGTGAGGTGTGACGATCAATTTATTATGAATGGAATTTTATTACTTGTTGAAAGCAAAATGGGATGGGTGGTTTTGGATTTTTTGGAATATTTCAATTTTTGGTATTTTTCAATGTTTTTAGGTTGTTTTGGTATTTTTAAATGTTTATGTGAATGTTTTGGGCTTTTCAATATTTCTATTTTTTTTTTCGAGTTTTCAAATGTTTTTGTATTTTCTGAGTTTTGACCAAGACCTAAGGGAAGACTGACCTAGGGCCTCAGGGGCTTATCAAAGATTAGCCTTGCCTATGTTATACACACAGAGACTACGTAGTTCAACTGACTTTGACTTGTTTATCGATGAGATATGAGCACTTGATGGAATATCAGTTTATTATGACAGATTCCTAAAGGATTGACCTAGGGTATCTCGGAGGCACATTAATGATGGCCTTGCCTATGTTCAAGCTCAAAGACAACGTAGTTCGACCCGATAATGTTTTTTTTATTTTTTGATATTTTGACCTGTTTAGGGATTTTGAAGATGTTTTGGATGTTTTGTATTTTTCGCATGATTGCATGATGTTGACGATTGTATGGATATGTGTGATGATATCAATGATCTATTTGGGATTTTGTTGAAAACCAAGCTAAGATTGATTGATCTGATTGATAGATTACCAATAGTGATAACATTATTGAGGATGCTCAATAATGCAAGGATAGTGTTGAACAACCTAAAGATTGGGAAACGATATATCTCAAGATGGTGTTGGATTGATTGGATAAGTTAGATCAATACTTTGAAGCTAGGCTTGGAAAAAATCTATTGAAATGATTTGATGTGAAGTTGAAGTGCAAGGTAGATGCAACTGAGATTGATTGTTTGGATTGATGTTTGATAAAATATAAAGTTTGATAAGGAACATCTTCTCGTCAAAATGTGTCATGGGCTAGTGATTTATATTTTTGCTTACAAATGATTTGACTAATTTGATTTTATGTTTTGCAAATATTTAGATCACCACATAAGTTATAGAATATAACTCAAGATTTATTCCCGAAGCAAGATGTAAGTATCTACCCCCAGTGTCTAGCAATGTATGGAATGATATGGGTGGATGCATGGATAAAGGAATGGTTTGATGGATGGGTATGCAAAGGATGCCAAGGATTATCTTTTGATAGGATAACATGTTTGGATAGAGTATTCTTTTTTGTACAATGCCTCATGGCTCAACTAATGTTGGTTAGGATAGGATAAATGATAGTGAACCTTGTCAAGATGTTTACCATAAGCAAGTGTGAAGTACATACCAAACCTTTTCCAAGATCAAGATAAGTTAGATTGGATGAAAATGGATTGGATAATGAAGGGTTCCTAGATTTATTATGGATAAGATGGATGGAGTGCAAGATTTATTATGGATGGGATGAGATGCTTCCACCTGAAATGGTGCACATAGATGTTCGATTCTACTCATGACGCATGTTTTCCAGGTTTTCATCATGGTACATGCCCAAAGTGTCACCGAAGTGCTTTTCACTAGAGGATTATTTTTCTCTTGAATTTTTTTTTTAATTGTTTTTTGGAAGTATATATGCTCATGTTGAACCTCCCGGTGTTGTCCATGTAGACGTTGCTAGTTTTGATATAGATGTTTTTGCTATCATGATGTGCCAACGATAGCCCGCTTGGAGGAGTTATTTTTCTAAGATATGAGCACTTGAATGTAACCCTTGGATTTTTTCATCTTCTTTATCGATACCAAAGTTAACCTTACCTAGATGCTCACATCACGATAGAGTGCCCTTAGAGTCCTTATGATAAAGAGTTGTTGCCAATACACAATCAATACGAGAATTGGATATCATGAATGGAGTGGTCGATAGTTTGGAATCTTTGATTTTCCAAACTTGGGATGATGAGAAATGATGGGTGGATATGGAGATTCGATTGGGACCAAATTCTTGATATACCTTGTAGGTCTCTCTTAAAGCCTTCCTTTGTATCAATGGACAGTTTTGATGGATGAACTTCCCTTTTTTATTTTTCCCCATAGTTTCTTTGACTGATGGGGTATGACAAGGATGATTTTATTTATTTTTCTTTGATATCCATTTGATTTTTTCTCGTCCATTTTTCTTTGACAATTCTTTCGCTTCAATAATTTTCTATTTTCTCTTATATAGACCTCTTTCTTGTGGTTGGTCCCAATTAGTGGGTGGAATGATGCATGGACAACAATTCATGATATGAATGGTTAGATGTTGGTAACCATTTCATCATAAGGACTCTTCGTGCTCCCCATGTTGGTGTTTGTACTAGATAAAATTGCCACCAGTATTATGGGAGTATTATTGACATGCTTTGATTTTTCTACTAACAAACCATTTCCTTGTTGTTCAAGATTGTTTAGTTTTGTTGATTTTCAAGAATTCTTGATATCCTCATACTCACTTTCTTCAATCTGTATGGAGGATGTACCTGATTTTGATGCTTCTTCAAAAGGTGTTGATGCTTTACAATCCATATAGGAGTCTTCCTCGTTATCCATTTATGCTTGCTCTTCAAAGGATGTTTCTAATTCACCATCCATGCAGAGGTCTTCTTCATTATCAATTTTTGATACGTGTATGGATTCTGCTATGCCTTGATCATGTGTAAAGATATTAAGAGTAGGAGACTCTTGTTCCTTGGTAATGATATCAAGAGTATGCAACTCTTGTTTTGGATGAAGATCATCTATATGTCCATTAGGAGTAAGCATCTCATGGGTAGATGGAGGAGTATGTGATATATGTTGGGATATGGTGTTGTACACCATTACATAAATTGATTTATTATATTTTGTAATTAAATAATTATTTAGTTGTGATGCACCTTGGTGGTGTGGATAATCACACTAGGTAATTATTTAGGAACCCACTTGATGTTGTATTGTAACATTTTATTATTATTTAATGTGTGGGAGACATGTGATAATAATTTAATATTGGGAAAATCTTAAATAATGTGATGTCTTAATTTACCCAATATTAAATGAGGGGTTAGTGGTTTTGTATTCACATAGTTTTTTGGTACATAGTTTTACCTTACCACTAGTTGTATTTTGTGTGAGCTTGTGTCTATAAAAGCAAACACCTGAGTAGTGGTTTAGGTTGGCTGAGTGGTTTGGTTGTCATTATTAAGTCTTCTTGAGAGTGCATTTGTGAAGCCTGGCATGGGATGTGTGGATTCATGCTTGGACACATGGGAATGCAATTGGAGGGCTTGATGCTTCAAAAGTGTTCATTGTAACTCTTGTATTTGCTTCATGGCCAATTAATATGATGGAGTATGGATGCTTTTGGAGGTTGGGTTTTTCCCTCTTGAGGGTTTTCCTAGGGTATATCTTGTGTCATCTTTGATGGGTATGTTGTCTATTCTCTTGCATGTGGATTCTGAGCACTTATTTGCATTGTTATCTCTTTTGGGTTATGTGGAAATTGTCATTAGATGGCTACAAGTTTCCTTACAAGTGGTATCAGAGCTTTCGTGGTTGAAGATTTTTTGTTATAACCTTAGGTTGAGAAAATATTGCTTGAAGTTTGAATCTATGCAATGCATAAGAGAATGAAATACATGGCAAGATATGAGGGTTTTGCAGGTTGTTTATTGCAAATCTAAGGGTTTTGGGTTTGTTGTTATGAAAGGTTGTTTGTAGATTTGGGGTGTACAAAATATTAGGGCAAAAAGGGTTTCTTGAAGATACAAATGGGGGTTTTGTGGGGGAAATTTTATAAATGACCTCCTAGGACAAAACAAACCTCATGGTTGGATTCAGGTTGGTCAAGAGATGAATTTTGATATATAGTTCGACATATTTTGGAGAAGTTGAAAAAAATGCAATTTTTTTGTAAAATCCCCTTTTTGAATCGTACGAACGTCAAATTTTGTCCTTAGAAAAGAAAAAAATTGGAAAAAATAAAATTCCAGTCGAAAAAAATATTTCTTGCAAAACAAAAGCCGAAAAGTTAATAATTATAAAAATCAAAAATTAAAATCAAAAGTGAATCATCTTTGAAAAGTCTGAATATATATATATTTGGGGAGGGATCGTACCCCCCCTCATGCTCGACCCATGCCCTGTCGAACTGACAAGGTACAACAGTCAGCAGAACCGGCTATCGGCTCTATCAGCCGGCTGTTGGCCACTTGGCTGACAATACCGCTGGTGAGGGCTTTCCCCCGGCCCAGGGGGACCGTCAGTCAAGTGGGACCAACCCACTAACCGCCGAGAAACCTTTAAAAAGGATTTTATTATTAGATGCAAATTTTGTTTATTAAATTTTGATCGCCCATTTTTTAAAATATCCACCCATATATATTTTTAAATGGAGCCCGATGAAATTTCAAATGGAAATAAATTTAAATGGATTTGATAGAAATTTCGGGTTCACCACCACTCCACCACTAGGGGAGCAGCGCCACTTGGGTGGGGCCGCCGCCCAGCCACCAAGGGGGGCTAAATTTTTTTTGCCTCAGGTGCAAACTATTCTTTTTCTTCTGAGGGGCATAACTTCCACCTAGATTGTCTGTTTTTGCTCTTCTTGGACTCATTGAAAAGGTGAATCAAAGATCTAAACTATGGTGCTAGAGATTTTTCCATATTTTTTAGTTTTGATAGTGTTTTTCTTGCTGGAAGTTATGTGTTCTTTTTGAGCTTCGAGAGGTGATATCGGTGCATACGGAGTCAGATTTTGGACTTTGAATAGTTGACGGAAAGCTTGTTTAGAGTAATACACAGTGGATCAGATTTGGAGTTGTTTTGACATGATTTATTTGCTGATATTCTATCTTGAGTTGTTTATGGGTTTCTTTGACTATTGTGATACTATGAGCTTATGGATTGTCAGATCTAGGAGATTTGATGTTGCATTCATTGTATGCTCAATTGTACATCTCAGATTATTCTCATTTTTACATGGTTATCAGCTTGGTTGGATTTGTATGCTTCATTGTTGTATCTACAAGTTGTGTAGCATTGTAGGCGGTCTATACTTACTTGTTGCACCTATGAATTGGACATGGGTTGTCTATGCCCATAGATATTTCAGTGTTGATGCATTTTCAGTTTGGTGACTTGGTTTAGTCACTTGGTTTGTTGGTTTTGATGTCATGTTGAGGAGGTGAGATGGTATTACTAGGAATAGTCATGATATGAGA
>VDFB02144307.1:0-21351 GCA_007258455.2 Sequoia sempervirens
GTTTGAATGGGCATAATTGAGTTGATTTACTATTTTTAGTTCTTCTCCCAAAAGTGTTGTTCAGTTTGATACCCCCGTCCTCAATCATAAGGAAACCAATAGATTCCCTTATTGAGTTGACTCACCTAAGGGTTGTAAGTCAATTCTTTGTGGGGATCTCATTTCTTAATGAAATAAAAGGAAAATAGGTCCATTATGCCCCCATTTTCCCATTTCAAATTGATGAACCTATTTTTCTATGTTTCAATATATATAATTTTGAGATTCAAATCCATAATCGTATAAATAACTTTAATTTTGAACCTACGAATTTAATCCAAAATAACAAATAGAAAACTTAATAATAAAAATTAATTTCTAGAAATAAATAAATTTATATTAAAATTACAGTAATAATTTTTTTTATTAAAAACGCCGAATTAAAATTTCTCATAATTTAATTAATAAGAACTTTTTAACATGATCTAGTTAAGGTTTTGTTTTTTTGGTTCATTTATGTGCTATGCCCACTCTAGTTTATAGCTTTGCACTATGTTTCCTTGATGACTATGAAAACTATTCAACAATAGAAAATTAAATTATTCCTCAAGAAACAAGACAATGGCAATGGTTGTAGGTCAAACTATGGATGTTAACATGTTAATATAAAATTTATAAAATATTTGATTAATTTAAGTCACAAGTCACTTGTGACCACATCCCAACAACTTGATAGGGCACAAATGTTAATAAATTTCTTTGAAGCCCTATGCTACTTAAATCAAACCATACCTAGGGTATAAACTTTAGCTTTAGAAAAATATACAATTTCGAACACTTCAACCAAAGCAAAGAGTGAAGTTATGCTCCTTATGAGTGATGTGACATGTTCACCTCAATCAAGAAGGTTTTTCTACTAGCCGACCATGCTTTTTTTAACCAGATGAATCCATGAGAGATTTGTGTCTTTATTCTGAATAAAATTTTCTCAAGTGTCTTTATTCTAGGTTACTTGTTTGGTATACATATTCTTCTAGATGCTCTAGGTATAAATTGGATGAAGATGTCTCGCCGCCCCATTAGTATAAATGATACGAATATTACCTTTATGGTTTTGGTATAGAAGTGTCCACCACTTGGTCATTATTTCAATATCTTTTGTTTAAGGGTGTCAGCCACAGATTATTAACCCTTCATTTCTTTTGTTGCCCTTAACAATAAAACTACTTTGGCATATTCTATCACAGTGAAAATGAATTTCTCCACTTTCTTACATAGAAACAGTCATTCTCTTGAGCCTTTATAAGGAGGGCCTCTTGCATGGATCAGACCATCTCTGTCATTTAGGATTCTGGTTCTTTATTACCTTGGTGTTAAGAAACTTATTGCCATCCAGCTCTGTCTTAGTCTTTTTCCTCTGCCATAGATTATTTTCAGATTTTTCTTGCTCATGTCAAAATATACATTGTTCTAGAGTGTTCTGTTAGAGATATGAAATATATCTGATCCAAAATATATTTATATATGTGCACATATAGGTAGTTATACTGGTGTTTTTGTGTAGCTCTAAAATTCTTTGAAGAAAAGAGATATGGAAGCAGAATCTCCAATGAGCAGCATAGAGCGTGATGATGGATCTGCCACTGAGATCATGGACATCAGCCTCAATGATTTGCAATTCAAGCTTGCAGAGTTTGCAAGAGTAAGAGATTGGGATCAGTTTCACAGCCCAAGGAATTTGCTTCTTGCTCTTGTAAGTATTTCTTTGCATCTTTAAGATGGGTGCATGATTTATACAGCTGATATATGCTATCTTAATGAAACAATGTTGTGTTGATCTTTTAACTGTGGCATTTGGATACTGTACTTGCTATTACAGATCACAAATGTTTCCTGGTTTTGAATGAAACATGGTAATGTGGTGCTAATTGTCATTCCTAATGTTTGGTCGACTGTGGGTTGTGTGTTACAATTTGCCTGTAAGTAAGCCTAGGTTTCTGAGAAATCCCAAGCTCAGGACATGGTATATTAAGTTTTTTTTTGAAACCGGTATGTGTTGGGCCTGGCAACCTTATGCAGCAGCACCCATGGTGTGAGACTGTACAGGGTAATGGTCATTTACAACTTTGACCCCAACAATTACCTGTCTGTAAATTGGGATTCTAAGATCAAGAGGAGCGTGTTGTAAATCCTTGAAAAGGGGATTCTTAGGAGTCTATAAACACACACACACACACATTTTAAACATTTTGTGCTTGTAATAATTGCTCCTTCTGTATTTTGACACAGGGGAGATGGCAAAAAGCCACCTAGCAAATACTTACTTCATGGATAAGGCAAGAACTGCTTGATATGATGAAGAAATACATGGATGATTTGGTTCATTTATTAAAATTTTGGTTGTTTTCTGATCACAGGTGGGTGAAGTCGGGGAGCTTTCTGAGATTTTTCAGTGGAAAGGAGAAGTTGAGAGGGGGCTGCCCAACTGGAACAACTCAGAGAAGGAGCACTTGGGTGAGGAGCTGTCTGATGTGCTGCTATATTTGGTGAGGCTGGCAGACATATGTGGGGTGGATCTAGGTGAGGCAGCTTTAAAGAAACTGGAAAAAAAATGAGCTCAAGTTTCCTGTGGAAAGATGTAAGATCTCTTCCTACGTCTATGCAAAAGCTCTTAAGCAGCAGAAGCTAGTGAATGCAGACTGACCCAGTTAGCCCTACATGCAAAGTTACATAAATAATTGTCAATGGGGCATGGGCATGTACTTGGTGTTGTGAACTTGGAGTTTGGTTTGTGTGTAAACTACTTATTTTTCTGTCTTGACGGTGTGTTCTAATAGTAGAGGAGAATAAGAGGCACTTGGGCAAGAACCTTGAATAGTTTATGAGATAAGGTGTTGATAAACAATAAAAATTCCTTCCTTTATTTGAGATATTTTACTGATGCTGTGGAGATTTTATCAAAATATGGAAGCACAACAAAATGGATTAGAGATGCCATTCCTTTTTCTATGGAGTATAACCCAAAGCATATATTCAAAGAAGAAATATAATCTTAGATTAGATTCCATTTTCTGTGGGGGGTTCACCAACAAGACAACTCTGTTATAATTTGCATTTTGATAAATGTCTTCAGAAGTAGACCTGTTGGTGTTTTCTATTGGAATTGTTTTCAGCATAATACATTATATTGAACCCACATACACACTTACCATTGTTTAATGAAAAACTCTCTTATGATTTTTGTACATTTTGCCATAAAAAATTCCATATAGGTTTCTACATGAGTTCTACTGTTTGGATAAATGTAGATAGCTGGAAGGTGGTGGCAGACAAATAGAACAGTAAAGAAATGTTATGATGCACCACAAAGGAAAGAAAAGTTAAAACAAGATGCAGACTTCAATGAAAGTACAATTGTTAGATAGAATAGGTTAGGGGAGAGGGGTCTATAATGGAGCAAGGTCCAATAGTGGGGATAGAAGTAGTCCTCAGTGGGCCCCATAGTGGAGCACTTTAATATCCAATTGCAAAACACTTTTTATCCATAAAGTACGCAAAGTGACAAATCATGTGATGCCACATCAGCGCACCAATAAAACATGACTTAGTGCACCACTATTGGTCTCACTGTTTTTTTGGGCCTTTTTGGATACATCAACAAAAAGCATGTTGATGTGGCATCATATTTGATGATGTGGCCCTAAAACAAAATATAGAAGCACATGAGTTGCCAAATAAATTGTTGTACACAATTGGTAGTGATTTGAAATTTCCACGTAGGATTTTGAGAAACTTCAAGTTAGGGTGCTCCACTATAGGCCCCTCTCCCCTACTATAGATGGAAATCTTGTTACATAGATAGGTTACTATAGGTGGAGAATGAGTGGACAGCCACTAAGGATTCACAGAAGTGCAGCCAAAAAGCTTCTTTGCTGCATGCAACAAATTTAATACATGGTATGGCACATCTATGGAATAGATTTAATCAACCATTTTGGAAAAGATGGTAGCATAAGTATAAAAATAGAATCTTATAATGAAAGCACTGATGGGTTGAAATGCTAGGCTAAGGCTAGATATCTAAATGGAGAATCACAAAGTTTTTCTTTACTCGTATTTTATTTATTTACTATTTTTCCAATGTACTTGACAGTAACATAAGTTTTTTTTAATTTAGATATTAGTACTACACCGACTTGGAGTACCAGTTTTTTTAGAAGACTAATATAATTGTAAAGAAAAGTACTTTTCCTTAATTCAATTTATACAACAATAAAGTGTTATCAATTTATATTGATTAAATAATAGTTAGGAATGAATGAGTGAAATGACATTCATCAAATTAAATGGAAAGGATTAGGTTTTTTTGGTTTATATTTGACTAATTCAATGAACGTAACAATAAAGTATAAATCATTTTTTATTGATTAAATAATTGTTAGGAATGGACAAGTGAAATGACATTTATGAAATTAAATGGGAAGGATTAGGTGCTTAGTTTGTGGTATCATAAAGAATTATCTTTTTATTTAGTGCAGAATTGAATCGTCTCAATACCAAAGATTTAGGTGTTCACAATTTCATAAACATGTGAAAATCATAGCAATCTCTAAAATGTCTACCAATTGAATTTGGATTTTGGAAGATAAGCCCTACCCTTCAAGGTAAAAACCCAATGTGTGAAATTGAATTGAAACTTTCAAAAATAATCATGTTGATTATAGATTGCAAGAACCAACGCTTCCCCTATCTCTAATATCAGTTTGTACATAAGGATTGGTAGTATTTTAAAATACCTTAGGGAAATTATTTGATCACAAAGGTCATTTTTTCCTAGGCCAATCCCTTTGGTTAGATGACTTTACAATTATGTAAAAGATTGAATACAACACTCTTTAGGCTTTCAAATGTCTTAAATGATTTGATGTAAATTTAGGTTCCTTTCAATACTCAAAAATAAAGTGTTCCTAGAATGATTCTCCTATCAATGTGTTGGATTCATGAATATGAGTTGGATGTAAATTAATGCACCTTGAATGTATTTAAAAACCAAAACATAGCAATTAATCATATAAACGTGGACCGAGTTAGCTCATAATGACTAACAGGAAAAAGTTTTAAAAAAATTTAAAAGTTTGAATTTTTAAGTCAATTTTGCATCATGTCAGATTGGTCCTACACATTGTACAAATGACTTGAGACATGGGATGCAGGATCTTGAAGTGGGGAATGACTAGATGAATGTAAGTGCAATGATAGTTGTATTATATGGGTCATATATGGTGAATGTATAGGAGTATGGGTAAGGTTGAATATGTGTAGTTGGGGATGAGTGAAGGATTAGGGAATGAACTCAAGTAAGGGTGTATCAATTTTAGACATGTAATTGCATTAAGACATTCTAGCAAAATAATCTCAAAACTAATTGGGTATTAGTATGGGTAACAAATTTCACTATTACATTTTTCACCACTTTGAAGTACATGTGAATCCTAAGTGGATGTGTATTTCAAAGTAAATTTAAGCACTCACAAACATGCATGTAAAGTAAAATTCTAGAAAAAAGAACATTGGGGTCCATGTAAAGTAATGGACCCAACTAGATATATTTGTGTGTATTTCCATCCTTGGCATGTGTGATCCATAGAACTTAGTAAATAAAGAAAAGATGTGCAATTAGTAGCTTTTATCACTCGAGTACAAATAACTACATCTAAAAGTTGAATTTACTATCTTAAAAAATGAGAGAATGAGAGAGGGAGAGTAGGGTTAGAAAATGTTTGTACAAAAATTGTAGTGATAATACTATGCCTAATGCAATAGTAATGAGATGGAATGGGATATCAAGCATTACCATGTAATATAATCATGATTTGTCTAGAAAAAAATGATATTTTTTTGTGTAGGTACTTGTAAATAGCTTCAATCTTGGCATAAGAGTGTTAGAAATAGAATATGCCCCCTTTAATTGGTTGCATCCATCAAGTGCAAGCAATTAGAGGAAAGAAAAAAAGTACATAAAATATAAACTTAATATTAGCATATAAGCACATGTATCATGCAAAGTAATAAATGTCATAGATGCATTGTGTAACAAACAAGACATCTCAAATAACAAGTGTGAAAAGCATAGACTAAGAATAGTTGTCATGATACATAAATTTTTCCTATTGTACAAAAATAAAAAATAAAAGTGAGATGGTACTAATGGATTAATAGAAATCATGTAAGCGATGTTGATGTGATAGTGGCGGGAGATCTCTTCTCCCTCAAAATTCAAAATAATACATAATAATTAAATGCTAAGGAAAGTCGGGCTTGCTATTTAAATAATTAATTTATTTTCTCAAGGCCGACTCAATAAAAGTCGTCTCATTTTGTAAAGTCATCTCTTTTGTGAAAGAGGCTGACTCTTCATGAAAAGACGTCTTGATGTGTATATAAACAAGGTGATTCCCTTTCATTTGGTAATTCAATTCATTTAAGACAAGTTCACTCTTCAAGGAGGAGATCGAATATTTGCATCAGATCGACATTTTGCATCAAGTTGATTATTATCAAGGAGAAATCATCTTATTTGTATATTCGCACCTAGGAGAGGTGTTGTCTCTCATTACATTGGATTGGCCTTGTGTTTGGGCCAAATTGTAAAGCAGATTTCTACGCTTTTCATTCTAATATAAGATATATATCTTTGGCTAGGTTTTTCTCCCTCAAGGAGGGTTTTCCTAGGGTATTTGTTGTGTTCTATTGTTCATTATTTTATATTGCTGCTTATCTTCATTTATGGTCTAAAATTAACATGGTATCAGAGCGGGTTTAAGCAAGATCAGATCAAATTTGTTTAAGCAGCAAAGTCTTCTTCTCTTCTTCTCATGTAAGAGAGTCTATCTAAGCATCGAAGATGGTGAACAGACTCAAGGTTGAAGATAGGCTTGATGGTGCATCAAACTTCACCTCTTGGAAATTCAGAGTTCTTATTGCACTAGAAGAAAATGATCTTCTAGACTTCGTGGAGAATGATGTGCCCGAGCCATCCAATGAGGCTGAGAAAACTCAATGGAAGAAGAATGGCACTAAGGCTAGGAAGATCTTGATAGATTCTTTGAAGGATCATCTTGTGCCAATTATATCCAAGATGAAGATAGCCAAAGTCATGTTCGAGACTCTACAAGGCTTATATGAGATCAACAACACCAGCAGAGCTCTTTCCTTGAGACAACAACTCCATCATATAAAAATGGCTAAAGGAGATTCAATCATCTCCTTCTTCATGAAGATTACTGAGTTGAAAGATCAGTTATGTGCCATTGGAGATATAGTTGAAGATAGAGACCTAGTTATGTTGGCACTAAATGGTCTTCCTCAATCTTGGGATCCCTTTATCCAAAGCATTAGTGGAAGATCTAAATTGCCCAAGTTTGATCGTCTTAGAGTTGATTGCATTCAAGAGGAATCCAGGTTGGCAGCAAGAGGAATCTAGGTTGGCAGCAAGAGGAAATGGACGAAGCTCTCATAATGAAGAAAATCATGTCCTTGTTGCTCAAACTTCTAGAAGGAAAGGAAGAGAAGGGAGAAAAGGAAATTTCAAGAGGAATAGAGACAGAAAATCAGACTTTGCTTCTGAACCAAAGAAGAAGAAGGATCTCTCTCATATTCAATGTTTTAGATGTGACAAGTATGGTCACTATGCTCAAGATTGCATAACAAGACCAAAGAAACATGCTTCTATTGTAGATGTTGATGATGTGTCACCTCAAAAGGAATCTAGAGACAACTCAGGGGGATTTCTATTCGTCTCCGCTCTTTCAAACAATGTTCCAACCAACAATGACACTTGGTTGATTGATAGTGGTGCTTCACAACACATTACAAGATATTGAGAGCATTTTTCAGACTTGGTAGAAAGAGAAAACAACTTGCAAGTGATAATCGAAGATGATGCTTGTTATTCAGTGAAAGGTGTTGGGGCCACCTCTCTTCATCTAGATTCTGGCATCCCTCTTCATTTGAGTTATGCCTTGTTTGTACCTGAAATCAAAAGAAATCTTGTCTCAATTTCAGCATTGGAGGACAAAGGGTACCAAGTTGCCTTCTCTGAAGGGAAAGTTCTTGCTTGGCCTAAGAACTCTAGTATCAAATCAGCTCGTGTGATTGGTGTCCGTCAAGAGAGCCTATACAGACTTTCTATTCGTCCAATCCAAGCATTATTGCATGACTCTACCAATTCGAGTGAGCTATGGCATAGGAGACTTTCTCACCTACACTTCAGAGCTCTTCCATCTATGAAGAAGATGGTTACTGGTCTACCGAAGCTTAGTCAGGAGCATGATGGCATTTGCAGAGGATGTGCACTAGGTAAGAATATTAAGGGTCATTTTCATAGTAGTGAAAGTAGATCAAAAGGAATTTTAGATCTTGTTCATTCTAATTTATGTGGTCCAATGTTTGTGGCATCTTTGAGTGGATTTTGGTATTATGTGATTTTCATTGATGACTATTCTCAAAAGACTTGGATTTACTTCTTGAAGTCTAAGGAGTCTGAAGAAGTACTTGATAGATTCAAAGAATTCAAGGCTCAAGTTGAAAATATGTCCTAGAAAAGGATCAAGGTTCTGAGATATGATAATGGAGGAGAATACACTTCTGGAGGTTTCTGTAATTTCTGCATTGAGGCGGGGATCAAGAAGGAGTTTTGTGTTCCATACAACCCTCATCAAAATGGAGTTGCAAAAGGAAAGAATAGATCCATAGTTGAGACAGCCAAAGCTATGATTCATGATCAAGATTTACAAACCTTCCTTTGGGCAGAAGCTTCCAAAACTGCAGTGTATGTTCAAAATCGAAGCCCTCATTGAATATTGGAAAACATGACTCTTGAAGAGGCCTTTACAGGTGTGAAACCTGAGGTTAGTCATTTAAGAATTTTTGGTTGTCCTATTTATATTCATGTGCCTAAGGATAAAAGATCTAAGCTAGATCCATCAAGCAAGAAAGGAATATTTGTGAGTTATAGTGAGTCTTCAAAGGCCTACAAGATCTACATTCCAGGGCAGAAACAGATTGAGATCAACAGGGATGTATCTTTCGAAGAGGGAATAGTCTTCAAAAGATCTAAAGGGTCTTGTATGGAGATAGACAGTAAAGAACAAGAGACACCTCAGGATATGGACATTTCTTCTGATCCTACTCCTAAGATTTAGAGGGAGTCTATTGAACCAGAAGAGACTATTGATCCAGTTGATCCCATAGAACCAATTGATGGGCCAAGAGATATTGTTATAGGTCGAAAGAGACCTCTATGGGCTAGACAAACTATGCAAGAGGCAAACAAGTATGCAGCTCCTCGTGGCATCTTTAGAGAAAGCAAGAGACCGCGGAAGTTTCCAGGCTATGTGGCATTAATGAGTCACATCATTGAGTCTAAGCCTTCCGGTTTTGAGGAGGCATCCAATCAGCAGGTATGGAGAGATGTTATGACTGAAGAATTTCAGTCTATCATCAAGAATGATGTTTGGGATGTTGTACCAAAACCTGAAGGGAAATCAGTTGTGTCTTCCAAGTGGCTCTTCAAGATCAAGCATGTAGCTGATGGGAGCATTGAGAAGTACAAAGCAAGATTTGTGACAAGAGGATTCTCTCAGAAGAAGGGAATAGATTATGAGGAGATATTTGCTCATGTTGCTTGATATACATCTATCAAGACTATTATTGCTATTGCATTAGCTAAAGGTTGGAAGCTACATCAAATGGACGTAAAGATTGCATTTCTTAATGGTGTGATTGAAGAAGTGTACATTGAGCATCCAGATGGTTTTGTGATTCATGGGAAGGAGTCTCATGTATGCAGATTGAAGAAGGCATTGTACGGCCTTAAGCAGGTACCTCGTGCATGGTATGAAAGGATTGATCGATATTTGATGAGCTTGGGATCTCCAAGAATGATGCAGATTCCAATCCTTACTTCAAGGTAGATGGTGAGGCTTTAATATTGGTTCTTTATGTTGATGATTTATTTCTCACTGGAGCAGAGTATCTCATTGTCAAATGCAAGAAAGAGTTAGCATCCAAGTTTGAAATGAAGGATCTTGGTTTTATGCATTACTTTTGGGGACTGGAAGTGTGGCAAAGACCCAATGAGATTATCTTAAGTCAAGGGAAATACACCATAGATATCTTGAAGAGATTTGGGATGATGGATTGTGAGTCCATGTCTACACCTATGGAGACAAATTTGAAGAAGATGAGTGACTCTGTAGCTAGTTCAGATTTGGTAGATCCCACCATGTACAAACAATTGATTGGATCATTAATGTATCTAGTCAATACTAGACTAGACATTTGTTATGCGGTGAGGGCTCTCAGTCAATTCATGTGTGAGCCAAGGAAAATTCATCTAGTTGTAGCAAAGCATATCTTGAGATACTTGTGTGGCACAGTAGGATATGGCTTGAAATATACTTCTCGTGAAGATCTGAAGTTACAAGGTTATTATGATTCTGATTGATCCGAGAGTGTAACTGATAGGAAGAGCACCTCTAGATGTTGCTTCAGTTTGAGGTTTGCCATGATCTCTTGGTGTAGTAAAGCAGACTTCTGTGGCACTAAGCACTGCAGAGGCTAAATATATTGCAGCATGTGTAGCAACTCGAGAAGTAGTGTGGCTTCGAAAGCTCCTTGCAAGATTATTTGGGAAAACGTTGGAGCCAAAACATGTGGAGATCAAGTATCATTACATCAGAGATATGGTGTTGAGGAAAGCAATTCAACTCAAGTATATTTGCACTGATGATCAGACGACTGATATTCTCACCAAGCCTCTTTCCAGAGTGAAGTTTGCACATTTTCGAGACAAGCTTGGAGTAGTGGAGAATGTCGCCCTTGTTGGGAGGGAGACTCAACATCGGTGATCTTTGCTATAATGCATATCTCTTTGAGATGGAGAAATATGAGATGAAAGTTCTCGTCCATCTCTGAGACGGAGATGTGGTTCTTTCCACACATGGGAGTAGCCATGGTGGAAGTCATGTTGAGAGACTCCAAGACGACATCACGTTGAGTGACTTTGTGATGAATCCTTTTTACTTGTGTTTTTCCACACATGGGAGTAGCCATGGTGGACGTCCTATTGAGAGACTCCATGACGACATCACATTGAGAGACTCAGTGATGGGCACTTGTGCACATGTTTCTTTCCACACATGGGAGTAGCCATAGTGGATGTCATGTTGAGTGACTCCATGACGATATCACGTTGAGAGACTTTGTGATGAACTCTTTTGCACAAATGGGTGTAGCCATTGTGGGTGTCATGTTGAGAGACTCCACGACATGGATATCTAAAAAGATATCTCCCTAGATAAGAGGGAGTGTTGATGTGATAGCGGCGGGAGATCTCTTTCTCCCTCAAAATTCAAAATAATACATAATAATTAAATGCTAAGGCAAGTCGGACTTGCTATTTAAATAATTAATTTATTTTCTTAAGCCCGACTCAATAAAAGTCGTCTCATTTTGTAAAGTCTCTTTTGTGAAAGAAGCCGACTCTTCATGGAAAAATGTCTTGATGTGTATATAAACAAGGCAATTCCCTTTCATTTGGTAATTCAATTCATTCAAGACAAGTTCGCACTTCAAGGAGGAGACCAAATATTTGCAGCAGATCGACATTTTGCATCAAGTTGATTATTATCAAGGAGAAATCATCTTATTTGTATATTCGCAACTAGGAGAGGTGCTGTCTCTCATTACATTGGATCGGCCTTGTGTTTGGGCCAAATTGTAAAGCAGATTTTTGCTCTTTTCATTCTAATATAAGAGATATATCTTTGGCTGGGTTTTCCTCCCTCAAGAAGGAGGGTTTTCCCAGGGTATTTGTTGTGTTCTATTGTTCATTATTTTTGTATTGCTGCTTATCTTCATTTCTGGTCTAAAATTGACAAGCGAAAATATCACAAGGAAAATGTCCTAAATATGGCTCCAAGTATAAAATCACACAATGGTCTAGATAAGTGACATCCTCAATGATAGGATAGCTCTTAATACATGATAAGACATGCAATCAATCAATCGTGTGTGGAAGGAAAATGGTGTCCCTAGTGTGAATCATAGTAAATGATAAGGTGTGAAAAAACACAATAGTATAGTGGATATGTACAAAATGGGCTGATGAACTAAGTTTTGGATATTTTATGCAACTGTAATTGGCCCATTAGCAGGTGTAGCTCCTTTTGCTTGTAATAGAAGAGGAATTCTCCAATAAAGACAATGGAAACTGTTTAATCCAGAAGCAGAATACTCTTACAATGGAAACTGTTAGCCATATTTGGAATTTTTGAAAGTTTGTATTGGTGAAATAAATCTACTACAGAAAATGCTTACTCTAACCTGAGAGACTAGTGTTAGATATCAAAATTGTGAATCAGATTAGAAAAGATAAGGTGGGAGCTCTGTAGCCTAAGAATATGAGCGTTCAGATTGCTTTACACATGGGCAATGATCCCTTTTCTGGCAGTCCTCACCAAAATCAAGGACCCTGGTAACACTACTTTGCACTTAATTGTTGTGTTAGTTGAAGGAAACTAGCCGAATTTGAATGCAAAGTAGGATCTCTCAGCCTAAGGAATAAGGATGTGCAGCTTCCTTTACACATGGGGCAATGATCCCTTTTGCGGGCAGTCCTCACCAAAATCAAGGAACCTGGTAACACCACTTTGTACCTTATGATTATGTTAGTGGAAGGAAACTGGCCAAATTTGAATGCAAACAACTGGTTTCAAGGCAATGGAAGAATTCTGCAATCCCAACACTGTAATTTACAAATTTTATTTGTATATAATCTTCCTTCATATGTCCTGTCTGTTAGGGTAGCATAAATTCAATTTCTGCTATTGCTCCCTCATCCTCTATTATTTTCCTTTTAAGAATGTATTCAGGCTCACTTTGTTCCAATAGATGATGTGGAAATTGGAACCAAAGTTAACCTGTATTTTTCACCTAGAATGATAACTAGAAGGCATTAGATTAACCAATATAAGATTGATTGTATCTAAAAAGACTATTTCAAACAAAAACAGGGCATGTACACAAGTTCTACAATCCCAAGGTTTCAGATAATCTTGTACTGTCATTATGTTGAGCTTAAAATGTTCAATATGTCATGTTAGCATAACAAATGCAAATACTGGAACAATGTCATTGTAGGTGGAGCTAAAAAAATGACTACTTGAACTACAAAGGAGAAGCTCAAGTAATAGAGATGAAGTATGTTTGATGGCAGAGATTATGCTCTTGACATTTGTATTTCAAGATTCAGTGGTTTTATTCTTATCAAATGAATGAAAGCATTGCAGTTCTCCAAACCTGTTCTCATCCATTAAGGCCCAGATCATTTCCATTAGTACTAAGTGCATGGCCAAAATAGGTTGCAAAAGTGGACACCCAAATATGGCCTCTTGCGTACACCCACCATGAATACCTCCCTAGTAATACGAATAGAACATGCACACACCACAATCTTTGTATGTGTCCACTTCTGCCAATGCATCAATCACTAAAGGGCAGAAGCTTTTCAGAGCCTGAGGAAAATAAATGATATGTACATCTCCTGAATCCTTAATCTTGTAAAAGAAAATCAAAATACTCATTACAAATTTAATCCAGGCTAATTAAATAAATGCAAGTAAATCAGTTACAATTAACCTAGATGAAATAAATGACAGCTGTGAATAGATAAGTCTGAAATAAATGCTAATTTAGGAAATTAAATGCAAGTGACAAGTGTACTCAGATCTTTCTCTGAGTATGAATTATGATTGCTGATGACCAGCAGAATTGATTCATCACAATATAGAAAAATGATGACCTTGAAGTGTTGACTGTTCTTAGATTCTGTGCAAGCCTGGTATTTCTGCAGGTCGATCCTGCAGCTATGGATCACTTCCATGCAGCATAGATCTGATCTGGTGAAATGTGTACTTCTGCTACCCTATTTGCTCAAATCTCTGTTGTCTGCAGGTGATTAAGGACTGGTGGTCTTTAGAAATAATTTGGGGAGATTGCTGAATTGCAAGGCTTCATGTTCTCCTCAGTCAACTGCCTTGAATGGTCAGCTTTACAACATTGGCAAATGTGGGCAGACAACAAGCAAGTGTACAAATGATCTAGGATGCAAATTTTGATGCAGATATTGTTCTTTTTAATGCACCAAGTCGAAATGTTCCTATGGAATGCTCCTTGAATGTTCTAGGATTTTGAATGATAGTCTGATATGAATTAATACTCAAATGAATATCTTCAATACCAAAACATAACCCATCGTCACACAAGCATGTACCAAGTGGGCTCCCGACAACTACAAAGAAAGGATGGGAGTTGGTTTTTAGAATTTCAAAAAATTTGAATTTCTGGTCAGATCTGCATCATGCAGGATTGATCCCAAGCACCAAAGCAATAACCCAGGACAGGTACTGTCAGATCTCAGGATCAGGGGCGAATATGTGGAATAATGGGCAAATAAATTAGAGGAATGTGTGGGAATTGGTGTAGATAAGCAAGGTACAAGGTTGCACGTATAGGTATGCCATATGTGTGTAGAGTGAGGACAGATAGAGCTACGAGAAGGAGACAAACTTAGCACAAAACTGTGTCACATGTTACTATGCAATTGTATTAAGACCTATATGCTCCCGAGGGACGGCGTCCCCTGTGTTTCATGCCGTTTCCGTACCGGGTACGAAACGGGGACGCTAGGAACGTCCCCTAGCCGTCCCCTTTTGCCCTCCAAGTACCCGGTACTTCCAGGGGACTTTTGGCAAAAGGCAGGGACGTAGGGTACTTCTAGAAGTACCCAAAACTTCCCAGCCGTCCCTCATCCGTACCGGGTACTTCTAGAAGTACCCTATGGCCCAGCAGCAAAAAAAACACATTTTTATAAAAAATTAAAGTTTTTTAAAATGAAAAAAAGGCATGGGCGGGCCCACAAGGGACACCCCATGCCACTTAACCTAATTTATGCCTTATATATGCCCTAAAATGAGAAAAAGCAACTCATTTTTACATTTGGCTTGTGAAGTGAAGGAGAGCAAAAGAAGAGCAGCTGAGTGAAGGATCGCCAAACTAGTCAGTATCGTCAGACTCCAGCCTTATGTTGGGATGTTAATCCCAAAGATGCTATGCAGATTGAGGAGAATGCACATGAGGGATTGGTTGGGGTTCCATTGGTTGAGGCAGATCCTTCTATTGACATGGACACTGACACTAACTTAGACTCGAGCTCTAATGGCGAGGGCGATGCTGATTTAGACCTACCTTTTGCTGATTAGGGACCTTGGACAGCGATATATTTTCTTAGTTTTATGTTTAGCATGTCATTTCATTGTTGAGACTTGGAGCCTTTGGGCATTTTGGTTATAATTATCAGACTTTTATATGATATGTGTGCACATTGATAATGAAAAGCATTTGAATTTTGTTAATTTGTTTGTCGATTCTCATGTGAAATCTCAATTCAAGTCTAATGATATGTATTAAGCTTATACAAATGTCTAGAATGAATGCTTTATCAATGTTATGTTATGAACATTTGAAATTTCTGTATATTTTAAAAAAATTCCCTATTTTTTTATCAACCGTCCCCTGCCGTCCCCTAAAAAATGACCCAAAAGTACCCCCGTACCGAAAACTCGTCCCGCCATACCAGGTACTCCCCGTCCCTGAAACCCCGTGGAGCATACTTATCTTTCAGTGACTACCAGAGCAGTCAACCTACACATAAAACCAGCAGCGCAGACCTTTGACATGTGCCCATATTGCCTCTGGAAGCTTTTGTAATAGAGATCATTAAGGCCATATTGAGAAGAGAAAATCTCAGTTCTGGTTTCAGTCTCTCCAGAAGATCCCTGCTCATGAACCTGTAATTATGCTATGATGCTGTAGAGATGAATGGCAATCTTTGCAAGTAGTAATTTCATCTTCTTCATCCCATTCTCATTCCAAAAGGATAAGTTAAGTATCCACATGCTGTTCAAGCTTTATCACCCCGGATAAATATCTTCCATTTGTGATTCTATCATGGAAAGCAGACAGAGAAACACCTGCCAACCAAGGCAACTCATTAATGTTATGTAAGCCTCATCAAACATCAGCATCCCAAAAGGCCTGCCATAGAATGTTCTGATATGTAATTCTTGCAACTTCATTTTCAACATTTTCATTTATGCAGCATTTTCATCTTCTTCTTCACCTTCATCACCACCATCTTCCCCATTTTCACCCATCTCCTCCTTTAGGTAGTTCCTTTCTCTTCTTCATCCCATTTGTAAAACCTTTATCAAGTGTTGTCTCTTATGAACCATTCATTATAGAGCCCCTTCAGCTCATCAATTGATGAGAAGGTATTTTTCAGTGTGCAAAATTATGTTATTGCTATTAGGATTCAACTGCATAATTTTTGAGTGAAAACTCATTGACCCGTATTTCATGAATAGTAGTAGTTCACACAAACCCATCTCTCATTAGAATGAATGGTCCACTTAGCACTCATTGCATCTAGGTGATGCTCACAGAGGTGATGCATTGGGACTTCCCAAGAGATCACCCATCATAGTACTACTCCAACTCAAGTGCGCTTAACCATGGAGTTTCCCCTAAGTTCAAACCCACTTAGCTTGCTACCCTATTTGCAAAATTTTCAGCAAGTGTTGTGTCTTATGAACCATAGAGCCCCTTTAGCTCATCAATTGATAAGTAGTAGCTATTTTTCACATTTTATCAAGTTATGATATTGCTATCAAGATTCAATTGAGTAGTCTTTGGGTCAAGCTCATTGACCCATATTATGATATTGGTATCAAGATTCAACTGCATAATTTTTGAGTCAAATTCATTGACCCATATTGCAAAATTTTCAGCAAGTGTTGTCTTATGAACCATTCATTATAGAACCCCTTTAGCTCATCAATTGATAAGTAGGAGCTATTTTTCACATTGTGTCAAAATATGATACTGATATCAGAATTCAATTGTGTAATTTTTGAATCAAACTCATTGACCCATATTTCACAAGTAGTAGATCACACGAACCCATCTCTCATAAAAATAAATGGTCCACTTAGCACTTATTGTTTCTAGGTGATGCTCACAGGGGTGAAGCATTGGGACTTCCCTGATCAAAATAAATATGTAATTGTTCTATAAACCTGCACAATGAAAACCAATGGAAATTTGGTTTATGATTTTGTTGTATCTGCTCTGGCAAATGACACAGATTTTGACACTGAAGAAGAAGATCAATAACCAATAAGGATTTAGAAGAGCAGAGGTGTTCCAGCTTCTCAACACATATGAGGCGAATAAAGATCTGTTTGTACCCATGATCAACTAAAGTTAAAAATTAACTAAAAAAAAACCATTTATGATGGAACATTACATGTAACTCAGAAACAATTGATAAATGCTCGTAATGTTGATTTGTTAACATTTTCTTGGTGAGTACTTGATCTGAAATTGCTTAGTTAGCATTACAAACATGGGCTTCATAAAGCAAGGAGAATAATGAACAAAATCTCTTAAGATACTCATAGAATCAGCTATTCCTAAACAAAATGAACAGAAGAGTAGAAATTAACCCTCAAAAAACTATGATTGTCATCAATTTTTCATCTCTGCCCTGCCATGAAGCAATATTTAAAAAGCAGCATACACTTTCAACAAGTTTCAACAATTGTAATAGAGAGGCCTCGTATCAGTCTAGTCAAGCAAATAAATGCTGTCAACATCCTAAACTTCTGCAACCCATTTTTGTCACAGCTACTAATGAGTTCCTTGCAAATTCTTAAAAAATGGAACAAAAAAATGGATTTCACATGCTAATAAAAATAGTTTCAGATAGAAATTATAAAAGCAGAAAAGATGAGCCAAAATGAACCCTTGGCAGATTTCAAGAAAGTGAGTGGTGGAAGAATAAATCAGTCCAAGGATAACAATGGTCAATAAAGAGCACAGTGGCAGTTTGGAAAGGGGAGAAACATTTTGCTCTCACCCAAAATATTAAAGGCTATTCTCTGAAAAAACTTTAGTAGATTCTTACATTTT
This sequence comes from Sequoia sempervirens, assembly GCA_007258455.2. Lineage (NCBI taxonomy): Eukaryota > Viridiplantae > Streptophyta > Pinopsida > Cupressales > Cupressaceae > Sequoia > Sequoia sempervirens. The sequence continues at coordinate 18,073 of VDFB02144307.1, forward strand.
GGAGATTCTGATAATAGATTTAAACCCAGAGATTATTATTCACGTACATAGATAAAAAGGATTTCTATTTCTAAATTACATTTGCCATATCTTGTAATATTTAGCCCTGAAATGCCTTCAGAAAATACACACATATCAAATGAATGCAAAACATCTGCATAATTATAATGGGCTGGAAAAAGTAGAACTCATTGACAGTATCGTTACAAACAAGTGCAAATTATGAAAACATCCAGAAATTGTACAAAGGTTCATAAAGTTCAGCACATTATCCACAAAAACCTAACCATCTGCCACCTCTGAAGCCTTAGCAGCAAAAGGATCATGTGTTGGGCCAACATCTTGTCCAATATGCCTCTGCACCAAGCGTTGCAGATCTGACATAACCTTATGCTCACGTTTTGCCTTCTCCTCGTAATTGAACATTGCCAATGCTCGTTTGTCCTCAGCACTGTACACTTGGTTTTCCTTTCTGATACGAATAGCATTCATGCGTTGGTGCCTGCTTCCACTCATTACATAACCTAGTGTCTCAAATTTCTGAATCTCCTCAGCTGACAGCCCCACTTCTCCTCTTCGAGGAATACGTTTCCCTTGTTGCACATACTGTGCAATTGCATCTCCTTCTCCTGGCCGAAGAGCACCTCCATAGCTGATATGCCCCTCAGCTCTTGGAGCCGGTGCTGGACCCACAAATGGCTCATTTTCAAGCCCCGCAGCTGCTGATTTCTTCTGAGATTCAATCATTTCTTTAAACATAAGAGCCTCATCATCAATTTCAACAGGCAGGCTCTTATCCTCTTTATCCTCCTCAATCCCGATAGGTTCAGAATCACAATTACTAGGTTCAGACAAGGCATTATTCTCAGAAGGTGACTGCTGCTTGTGTTTCCTGCGATCAGTTTGGTTTGAAACCCTTCCCAATTTGGGGATCTTGCTATCATTCCCTTCCTTATCAGAGGAATCGGCGCTATTTTCTGATTCCGATGCACTCTCTGAACCATCTTTGCTACTCCTTGCTTTAGACCTTTTGGACCTACGCACCTTTCGTTTTGAACTCTTCTTAGGCTCCCTGTACTTGCTCCCTTGTTTGTTCTTCTTCCTCGGCCTTTCCTCTTCACTACTATATGATGATGAACCTTCAGACGCACTAACCTCTTCACTGCTTTCACTATTGCTCTCACTAATGGCCTTTATTTTCCTGCTCTTGTGAGAATCCCTGGATCTCTTCTTCCTCCTAGAACTACCCCTTTTTTTACGCTCCTTCTTCCTATCATCCGAATCACTTGACTCGTCATCATCCAATTCCTTCTCAGACATAGAACCCTCAGAATCATCATTCCCACTGTCGGAATACTTTTGAGACCCCTTCTTCCTTGAAACCCTCTTCTTTCCTTGCTCGTCGTCCTCACTCCCACCGTCCAAATACTTCCCAGGCCCTTTCTTCGTTACATTTCTTTTCTTTCCCTGCCCATTGTCCTCACTCCCACTGTCAGAATACTTCCTAGACTCCTCCTTCATTATGTTTCTCTTCTTTCCCTGCTCACCGTCCTCACTCCCAATGTCAGAATACTTGCCAGACCCCTTCTTTGCTCCATTCCTCTTCTTTCCCCGTGCGTTGTCCTCGGAATCATGCTCATCATTTTTACCATTCAATTTTGCATTCATGTACACATCAATCCCTGTTTTTTCAATCTTTGGTCTCTCTCCGATGGTGCCAAATTCCATCTCCTCACGAGACGGACTGGGAGTAATCTTCCAAATACAATTCTTCAGCTTTCTTCTCAATTTCTGCCGTTTGAGCCTGCGATACTCGGCATTATCCAGCCCCTTCAATTCCTCATCGTCACTCTCTGACTGCTTATCCCCGAGGCGCCTCACATCCCTCTCCAAAAACGCCTGGCGATTCCCGGCGGGCTTGTAGGGATTATAACTGGGACTCCCTCTGCGATCATAACTAGGGCTTGGACTCCGGCCCTCCCTGTCATAGTTCACATTCCGTCGATGGTTCGAAACCCCGTGATCCTCGAACCTAGGGATTGGACTCCTGCGCTCGCTTTCATGGAGACTCTCGTTCACAGAATAATAATTTCGATCACGATGCCCATTTCTGAAAGCAGTGGGCTCTGGAATGGGGCTACGCTCCCTTTCATACCGGCTTTCTCTTCTAGGGTTTCGGTAATAGTTTGGATTAGATTGAGGGTTTGGACTGTCATGATCAAATTCTCTTTTTCCATGTAAAGGACTGGGAGAGCTGTTGCCGTTTTGAGAAGGGAGGTGTCGTTCATACCTGCTACGAGCTGGGCTTGGGCTAGGGGCATGTCTTCTGCTATCGGTGTCATCTCTGTAGTCTTCCTCTTTGCGTCGTGAAGTTTTCCTGCGATCTGGGGATCGATCCCTGCTACGCCGTGCATGCTCCCTCCGATCTGGGGATCGATCCCTGCTACCCCGTGCATACTCCCTACGATCTGGGGATCGATCCCTGCTACGCCGTGCATACTCCCTGCTCTCATCTCTCAAATACCTCTCGCCTGCCCGTCTGTCTGCCATTCTGTCCATTATTTTTGAAATTATGTTTTTGGTTAAATCCGAGAGCAGACCATATACAAATGATGCTATTTGGAAGAGATGGGATTATTATGATATTGCTATCAGGATTCAACCGTGTAGTTTCAAGTCAAACTCATTGACCCATGCTTCCTCATGAGTAGTGGTTCTGAACCCATCTCTCTCATGACGATGAATGGTCCACTTAGCACTCATATTGCATCTAGGTGATGCTCACAGAGGTGATGGATTATTGTTAAATTAAACAAATAGCAACTAGCAATCGCACCTTGGTGTGCAATGGGTACGCCGAAGAGGTGTGTGGAAGGTCAATTAGGAAAAAATACGGTCTTTTTTTTGGCATGCATTTGTGTATAATATATGAGGTCAATTGGTAGGTTATTTTAAAATTATTATTATTATTATTATTTATTTTATTTTATTTAGTACATATAGTTTTATTTTTACAAATCTATTCAAAGATCAATTAATTTTATTTAGTACATTATATTAATTATGCTAATATATCATTAATTACGTAGGGTAAAGGATGTCATAATGTTACAACTTAAATGTGTTCATTATTAGGACCTTGACTGTAATTTTCATTTTAAATATTTAATAATTTTGTTAAAGAATATAATATATAATAATAATAATAAATTATATAATTATATATTTATAATTGTTTTTTTATTATATAAAATGTAAAATTTACATTACATTATACAA